>PVKE010046289.1:0-12316 GCA_004027555.1 Craseonycteris thonglongyai | reverse complement strand
TTTTAACCTGCATTTTTTCACTTAATATATATATTGTAAATATGTTGTCAAGTCAATAAACATGTTTCTACATCATTTTATTGGATATTTTTGTTGTATAGTTTATACCAAATTAATTCCACTAATCCCTAATATTTGAGTTGTTGGACATTTTAGGTGTTTTCACTTTCTTTAACTACAAACCATTGATTGTTTTTATATTTTTTCATGATGATTAATTTCCTTCTAGTCAATTATTTCCCTAGTACCATCTCTTAAAAATGGAATTTATGGGTAAAAAATGTTTTATTATGCTAGTTTGTAGGATTTTGCTTGATTTCTTTTCTTACGCTATTATAATCATATATTAAACAAAAAATTCCATAGTTTTATTTTTTTAATAATAATTTCCCATGTTATCACATGTGTATATAAAAACAATTTTTAATATCTTTAAATGGTTATAAAGCTGAGTCACATCAGTCAATTTAATTTATCCATTCCACTATTCGGTTGTTGGACAGTTAGGTAGTAGTTTCCAGATATTCATGGTGGTAAAACACTTTTAGGAATATCTTTTTATAGTAAGCCTAGTGTATATTTATGATGATTACTATAGAATAAATTCCTAGAAAAAAATTACTGCCTCAAAGGCTATGAACATTTTTGAAGTTAGCTAATAAATATTGCTACATTGGGGAAGCTGGGATGGCTTAGTGGGTTAAGCTCTTGCTTTGAAACCCCAGAGCCTGAGGATCGAATCCCGGCCCTGGCCCATGCGGACCCACATGCTGAACTGGGGAGTGCCCCCAGTTCAGTTCTTGCTGGGACCTATGTGGGAGGCTCCTGGCCCAGTTCCTGCCCTGCACAGCCCTGTGCCCACCTGTGGAGTGAAACTATATGTAAAACTAATGTTGTAAACTATGGAGACTGCTATGGGCCCTCCCCATTCTCTCTGTCTCCCTCTGTTTGTCTGTCAAAAATAATAAAAATAAATCTTTAAAAAATATATTGCTAAATTGCTGCCTAAACTAGTTATATCAATCTACATTGTAATATCTCATGTCTTATGATAGATTGTAGGGTAGATATCAGAACAGCCTGATGGACTACAGGACAATCTTCCTTAGAGATTTTTTAAAAGAAAACAAATTTATTTCTCTGTGTTCTAGGTCAGACATTCAAATACATAAGGTTTGTCAACTCTCAACTAAAAAGGAAAGGCATTTAAATGATAAACAACAGGAAGGTCAACATGAACACGGTGTTCTTTACCTTCTATCATACAGATTTGATTGGTGACTTTCTTTCCAACTAAAATGTTTTGACATCTCTGCAAGCAAGGTAGGTATCTTTTCTACAAGCAGGGAAATATTGAGGCACAGAGAAAGTGACTTTCTTATAGCCATATATTATAATTTATACCAGACTTACATTGATAGTCCACACCTTGGGTAAAACTCTTTGCAATGTTGATAAAGTGCAGATTTACCACTGTGGGGTAGGAACAAATTTTCCTCTATCTTCCCAGGTTTTTCTGGTCAGTTTAATGATCAAATAGACATGAGACAGATTAACAAGTAAATATTACCAAATATATATATATATATATATAAATTTTACAGTTAAAACATAGGTTTAGGCCTATATTCGCTGTATAAGACTACAGCCTCGGAAGTGGGGGGTCGTCTTATACAGCGAATATAGGCCTAAACCTATGTTTTAACTGTAAAATTAGGGGGTCGTCTTATGCGTCCGGTCGTCTTATACGCCGGAAAATACGGTGTGTGTGTGTGTGTGTGTGTGTGTGTGTATATATATATATATATATATATATATATATAATCTCCCACATACACGAGAGGTTCAGACAGAAAGGGAGAATAAGGTAGATATGACATTCTGAGCTTAGAATGAGGTAAGGCACCTTGGAGATTTAGAGGGTCATTCACAGGATGATATAAAGAGCAGACATTCAGTAATTGAGATTTGCCTTGCCTTATAAGATAGGTCATAAAAAGTTATTTCTGGGGATGCCGGGATAGCTCAATATGTTGAGTGCTTGCCTTGCAACAGTGGGGTCTAGGGATTAAATCCTGGCCCCAGCCCATGTAGACCCATGTGCTGAACTTCTATGCAACTGATAACTGCCAAGCCCTGTGGCAAAGGTTCTTGCCTCCTGTGTTGGGGCCTCTGGTTCGGTTCCTGCTTGGTGTGGCTCCACATCCACCTGTGTGGAATGGAATGAATCTGTCACATCTAGTGATGTACAACTATGGAGACTGCTCTGGTTCTCCCCTCCTCTTTCTCCCTCTCTCTTTCATCTTCTCTCAAACAATAAAAAATAAATAAATCTTTTTTAAGGAGTTCTTTCTGGTGATAACTCTTATTATGGGCAAGTCTCCAAATTTAAATTCCTTAAGGGAATGTAAAAGTTTCTCATGAGCCCGCAGGGTCTTGTTTGTCTCCAGCTCAAAATAATCCACATGCCTAAGTAGCATACCTTGGGGAAGCCTGTTCTGAACTTCTTACCTCCCAGGCAGAATAGATAAACAATGTTTTAAGAGGTAGTTCTAGAATGGCCCTATCTATGTTCTATCTTTGATTAAAGAAAATATTATAACATCAGGGGATGCTGGGATAGCTCAGCAGGTTGAGTGCTTGCTCTGCAACTGTGAGGTCTGGGGATTGAATCCCAAAGCTGGCTTGTGCAAACCCATATGCTGAACTGCAGTGCAATTGGTAACCCCTGAGATGGCAGTGAAGGTTCTTGACTCCCATGCGGAAGGTCCCAAATTCAGTTTCCACCCTGCACAGCCCCATAGTCACCTGTGTGGAATGAAACTATGTCTCAATTAATGACATACAACTATGGAGACTGCTATGGATCCTCCCCCTTTCTCTCTCTATCTCACCTTCTCTTGAACAGTAACATAAATCTTTAAAAAATATTATAGTATCAAAAGAACTAATTTCTCATACAAAACAAATATACATAACAAGCTAGACTTTAACCTAATTATTTTGCAATTTGTAAGAATCAACACTTCCCCTGAGAAACTATTAAGATGACTTTAAAATAATAACCTATTCTTTCCTCTGTAGAAATTTTAATGAGCAAAGGATCAGTTCGTGTTGTATTTTAAACATCAAGGTGTTTGGTGTAGAACAAGCGTTTCTCAACCTTGGCACTATCGACATTTTGGGCCAGCTCGTGGTTTTTAGAGGGGGCTGTCCTGTGCATTGTGGAATGATTGGCAATATTCTGGGCTTCTACCTACTATATGCCAGTAGCACCCCATTTCCTCCCCTTTTGTGACAATCAAGTGTCCAGATATTGGCAAATGTCACCCGGCGGACACAATCATCCCACTTGAGAGCCACTGATGTGGTACATATATTTAATTCTATTTAATGTGCTCTACACTTACGTCCAGATGAATGACAGATGGAAACATATACTTTAACTGATACTTTATACTAATTTCATTTTTCAATGAAATTGAAACATTTGCATAAAAATGTATGTCTTTTTAGCAAATAGATGAAAAAGTAAAATGGTCATCAATTGCTAAGAATATTGTTCCAAATCTGTAAGCTGAATGTTTGGGTTCCATCTAAATTACAGTAAATCTAAAATTTTAATGATAGTTCTCTAGCAAAATGGATTTGTTCATTATGTCATTACTGTGAATATTTTATCTGCAAATGACTTTTTCTATTTTAAGTAATACAAGGTCAGATATTTGAGTTTTCTAAGGTATTACAGAAACAATTTCAAAGCTGCTTTGTTCACGAATTCTACTTTCAATCTGGAAGACTCACATGGCATTTCAAATAGGACAAATAAATTTTTTTAAATACTCAGAATAAATGACATTTGAATTAGAATCCTTAAGAAAAACCATGACTAATTAAGATTGGCAGTCTTATCTTTGCCCTTAAAATTTAAACCAGTTATTTTGGGATTGTATTCTAATAATTTTATCAATAAACTTGGCCAAATTGTTTTCTTATATTTTTTTCTGCTGTAGCATGTCTTTTTTTGTACATAATGAACAATTCTTTCTGACATTTTGCAAAAGCTGAGAGGTTGCTAGGGTAACTCTCAGGGTTCTATCCCAGGAGCCTCCATTCATCTCAATGTTATAAGTATTTTCTCATATGTTTATGCTCAGTAATACATCCTCTCAATATCTGAGGGAAATTTAGTAAGTATTTAGCATAAAATAGTTTCCTCCTGGATTGTATTTAAATTTTCCTCAGATCAGTTAATATGCTTTTAGTGGTGAATAACAATATCCGACTAAAAACAGGGAGTTATAGTGTCGTACCAAACAAGAATTTGAGTGGTAGATGGTCGTCTTAAACAGTATCATTAGTGAGCCAGACCCTTTCTATCCATGTATGTTGCCATCCTCAGCATGTTCACTTCTATCAGCAGTTGAGCGCTTGCCTCATAATGAGATCTGGGGTCCGATTACTGGCCCAAGCCCATGCAAACCCATATGCTGAACTGAAGCACAACTGGTAACTGCCAAGCCTTGCAGTGAAGGTGTTTGTCTTCCATGTGGGAGACCCCCAGTTTGGTTCCCATCCTGCATGGCCCCACATCCACCTGTGTGGAATGAAACCATGTCACAACTAACGATGTATAATTCTGGAGATTGTTCAGGGCCCTCTCAACTTCCCTCTCTCACCTTCTCTCAAACAATAAATCTTTAAAAAATAAAAGTAAAATGAGACACTATTTTTGCACACCCAATTACCAGAAAAAGAATAGATGCCAACACAGGTGTCCCAAAATTCACGCAAGAAGTAATTTTGATAGAAAACACAGGTTTATAAATAAAAATTGTAACTTTTCATTGCTCAACAATGAAAACACGTTGTTCTTTCATGTAGCACTCCATTTTTTTTAATAGGAATTTTTTTTTATTATTTATTCTTGACAGAGAGAGACACACACACAGAGACAGAGACAGAGAGAGAACTGAATTAGGGGAGCTCCCAGTTCAGCATATGGTTCCGCACGGGCCGGGACAGGGATTCGATCCCCGGTCCCGGCACTGCAAAGTGAGCGCTTAACCCACTGAGCCATCGTGGCTTCCCCAGTGCTCCATTTTTAATAATCCTGAACTGTCAGCTGTCACACTTTTTTTTTCGTTGGCAACACTTTACCGCGCAAATAATGCAAAATTCAAATCTTGCATGAATTTTGGGACACCCTTTATATATATTTATACACACACACACATATATACACATACACACACATATGCAAAAACATTTAGTTATACAGATATTCCTTACAGCTTTGTTTATAATATTGCAAAATTGGAAATAATAGGGTTGATTAAATTATGGCAGATTTAACACTGTATTATATGGCATTAAAACAATACTAAAAGTTACTAACATTGACAAATGCTTATAATACATTGTCAAGTTTAAAAAGCAGCTTATCAGTTTATAATTTTATTTTTGTCAAATTACAACTTACTTTCATTTAACATTTTTTTCTGTAATGAAAGTGTATTTCTTTTCTAGTAAGAAATATATGTATTTCTATAAAGGTCAAAAAAATTACATTATCTATCTCCTTCTGTTCCACTTCTACACTTCTCAACTAAACTCCTGATTATGAACCACTTGTTCCTAGGTATTTCCATAACAGAAAAGAAGTGCCCTAACCCAGAAAAGTTACCATACTGTAAATTGCGAAGTGCAACCTTCCACTATAGTTTTCTGGTGATATATAAAGCCTATAAAGAAAATTAGAAACCATTAAAAGATGCAAAGAAAGTGGTTGAAAGGGATGGAAAGAACACTAAGGTATGGTCAAACGCTTGCGAACCTTTTGTAAAAAAGTGAACCCTGAATGATGGAAATAAGGTGATTATTACCACAAGGAAGAATGGGCAAAGGATGCAGATAAAAATATCTACAAAAGTATACACATTATATAATAAAAACAAAAGTTTAGTCTCTTTTCTAACTAAAAAAACGCAAGCTAAAATAAGCACGTTAAAAAGAGCTTATTTTAAAATACAATATCCCAGACTGTACACAGAGTTGATAGCTTTCTATTGTCTGATTTAGTCCTCAAAGCCCATCCTACCCTAAATTCTCTCCTATATTGGTTTCTCATAGTGGGTCCAAGATAAGGTACTGTTTGGGTAAGACCACATTTAAATGCCTATGTTACTATCAATGAACACACTCATGAACATAGGTTACTTTGAACAAAATTCTTAGCCAACATGTTAAATATTGTGATTTTAGGTTCACTTTGATTGGAGGAAGAAATGTTTAAAAGGGTCAAGACCTTGGAGAAACACTGGATAACCAGAGCTAGCCTGAAGCCACTGGAAGCCAATAAGGCATACCAAAAGAAGGCAAGCTCTAATGCCATTGTGGACTGAGATAGCAGGGCAAATTTATGTCATAATCCTGCCTTCTGAAAAGAAGTAATTTAAGTACATAATAATAACTGGAACATGCCAGGCACCATACTAAGAACTTTATGTAACTCTTACTTAATAGTTCTATAAAGGAAAATAATGTTATGTCTATTTTAAAGATAATTCACTTTATATAGAAAAATAAACCTGGATTTCCTACCTTACACCATTAATCCTAGAAATTAAAGATCTTGTTGTGAACATGCAATGCAAATAAAATAGAAAAGTGTAAACTAGTATTGTGACTTTGGGACAGGAGAGGGCTTTTCTAGTTAAGATCCACCAAACACAAACAATGTATCAAGAAAATAGTAATTTAGATAATATCATACAAAAGATCCTTGTTCAACAAAGGACCTCACAAATGAAATTTATAGGTGGGTGATGAACTGGGAAAAATTATTTGCAACATCTAAAATGGACAAGAGATAGATATCTAGAACATGAGTTGTTCTATAAACAATTAGTAAATATTTTAGGTCTTGTGGGCTATTATGTTACAACTGCTCAAATCTGCTACTGTAGCTTGAAATCAGCCACTAACAATATGTAGACAAGTAAGTATGATCCAATAAAACCTTATCAGAACAGGTGGTAAGCAGGATTTAGCCTGTAGACTGTTTTCTATCAACCCCTACTTTAGAATATACTAGAAAATTCCTATGCATCAATAAAAAAATTTAGGACACTCAATGGAAAACTGGGCAAAGGATATCAATAAGCAATTGGCAGTATAAAAAATCTAAATGACTAATCATTATCAGGAACACTTCAGTAGGAAAATTTGAGAAACAGTCAGTTAAGAAGCAACGATTAGGGGGGATGGCTCAGCAGGTTAAGTGCTTGCCTTGCAGCCCAGGGGTCTGAGGATTGAATCCTGGCCCTAGCCCATGCCTACCCATATGCTAAACTGGGGTGTGGCCCCTAGTTCAGCTTTTGCCGGGGCAAGTTTCCCCACGTGGGAGGCCCCCAGTTTGGCCCCCAGCTTGTGGGGGCATGCCTCCCATGTGGGAGGCCCCTGCCTGGTCCCTGCCCTGTGCAGCCCTATACCCACCTGTGTGTAATGAAACCATGTCGAAAACTGATGACGTACAACTGTGGAGACTGCTCTGGGCCCTCCCCCTTCTCTCTCTCTGTCAAAAACAATAAAATAAATATTAACAAAAAAAGGAACTATTGAATATCCACTAATCTTTAGCTAAGTAAAACTAAGGTATAGGGGTGTATTTCTCTGTTTAATGAGAAATTATATTATACAGTATACCTATTGGCAATTAGAATTGCAACTCCCTTGAGCCATTTTTTTTTCTACCTGCACCCCGAGTATAATCTCTTGTAGCATTAGGTTCTAAAATAGAGGCTTTCCTTTCATTGAATTCATTTGTTATGGTCTGATAAAATATAAAATGGATTATTCAAATTAATATGCCCCAAATAGTAAGAGTAGCTTGCAAATGCACTGATTAAAAAGGCTTACTGTCTCAAAGAAAGTATATCACATAATTTACCTTAAAAATAAATGTTATTCAACTCTATTCGTGCTTAAAACCACTTCAGAGTTAAAATAGCTGTGAAATAACTGAAACATTTCTCTCCCCAGTCTTTTATTATTACGTTCATTTATGTAAAAATTTAGATTATATTAAAGCACATATATACCATTGTTTGATTAGTCATTAAAGGAAAAAGTTTATACTGAAATGCACGTTTTAAACAGGTGAACTTTATCGTATTTAAATATATCTCAATAAAACTGCTATAAAAAGGTGGTTTAGATAAACAGTCATCTAGTCTTGTGACTCTTAACTGTATAACTGGATCAGAGGTGAGGAATGAAATGAACCTAGCTAAGAGTTGGACTAAATTTCCAGCCTATTTTATCTGGTCCTTAATAACTTAAAGAGAAGAGTGAGTGAGTGAGTGAGTGAATGTGTGTGTGTTGGGCTAAATTTCTAGCCTTATTTTATCTGGTCCTTAGTAACTTAGAAAGTGTGTGTGTGTGTGTGTGTGTGTGTGTGTGTGTACATGAGAGAGAAAGAGAGAGAGAGAATGGAGGAAGCACTGGAACAAAAAATCAAGAAGAACCAAATGTCACAGTTTAAACACTTTTCTTTCACAAATTCCTAAAAGTATATGACTGACTTAAAAACTTCTGTCAGACACTAAGGAAACATGATACTCCTGTTTCTTCATAAACAGATCGTTTACAAAACAGTAATACAGCCTGCAACAACTTTCACATACAGATTGCTTGAATGAAAACAGAAGGCTGCTTTTAGAATGAAGAATTTAGAGATGTTGGGATAGCTCAGTGGTTGAGCACTTGCCTTGGTTAGCATGGAGATGAAGATTCTCCCTTCCCATGTGGAAGGTCTCTGATTTGGTTCCTGACCCCCCACGACCCCACATCCACCTGCGTAGAATAAAACCATGTCACAACTAAATATGTACAATTATGGAGACTGCTCTGGGCCCTCTTCCCTTCTCTCACCTTCTCTCAAACTAAAAAAAAAGAAGATAAAAACAGTAAGATTGTACTGTATGTAAAGGAAATGAATATTTTTAAAAAGACAACACACAGATAATGATAAAACACAGAATGCTGGTATATATTTATTCTTTTATTGCTAAATGCCAAATTCCAGCGACTATGGTATCTTCTAGTTAAATCCTAAGAATTACAGCATAGTCAAAATACTTGTAGAAAAAAATACCTGTGCACCATTAGTAAATTATATGGACATTCAATAAATACCATAGGACAAACTAATGACCGAGAGCCACATATCCACGAAACACATTTACAGTTTGCTATTAATATTAGAACAATGACCTATAACAGTGATTATCAAAAGGTCAAGTTTAACTGCATGTATTTTCAAACTGAGATGCTGAAAAGAATATATACAATTGTAGGTGATTTTTAAAAAGTTCTCAAAAATGTAAACAATGCAGGAACACTGAAAATAAAAGTTTTACTGTTGAACAGAGTGACGATACAGAACAAACACTTTCTTCAAATCCTCAAAATAATTCACTTTTCTAATGGCTCTACAGAAACCAAAATGGTTTATTTTCATAAAGATGATAATTTACCAGGGACACACAGACCTTCCAAGTTATTTTTTATGCTAACATATATTTACAGTAAATGTTCAATACTTTTGATAGCTTAAATAGAAACATGCTTTTCTAATCCATAAATAACACTAATCATCAGCCATTCAACCACATTTTTAAGTATTTATGATGTCTCATGCACTGTGTCAGGGATGCCAAGATGAGTATGACATGGTCCTTGCTCCAGAAGTGCTCATAATCCAGCTGAAGAGACAACACGTAACATTTCTTCCCTTTCTTACATGAAGAGGCCATTTCTATATAGATGGGACTGATATGCTCAATATTCTAAGAGTTGTTCCCAAATCCTGACCCTATAGAGCAACAGACCAAGGTGTTTGAAAGCTACAGGATAATTATGTGGGTTGTTGTTTTTTTCACCCAGAAGTTAATGGGCAGGATTTCCTTTATTAAATTTTTTTGTTTAAAAAAAAAAAAAACTGACCTGCACATATACAACATTGTCATTAGTGAATTGTATAAACTATTTATGTAAATGAATTATGTATTTTCACAGCATTCCCCAAGTTCTTTCTGAACAGATCTGAACATTACTGTGCTAATACACTTTGATCCTGAATGAATGCCTGCCTACAAATAGAACAAATGCCCTTTTCCTGGGATAAACCAATAATTTGTATGATTTTAGTAGTGATAATAACTAATAACCTCGAGTCATTAATCAAATGTTAAAACTGTTTAAGTCAGGCACATTTGTAATATAATCTAAAGAGTTTGTTATAAATGATTAAAGAGTTTCAGTGCTTGAACAGCAAGCATCTTGATGATGTGAAGAAAAAGATAAACTCCAAGGAATACCTCATTTAGTGAGGTTGGATACATGACTGTTAAGTGTTCTTGAGTGTATGAGAGGAGCATGTATTAGTCATCAAAGAAAAGTATGCTCATACGCTTCTAAGACCAAAAGCTTCATCGTGGCCTGCTGACTTTCAGATCTCCCAGGGCTGCATCTCTAGTCCCAAAGATCTCAAACTAGGCAGGGTCTTTTTGGGCACAAGAGCCAGTTCCCAAGCTCTGGCAAATCCATGTTTGTACTCATGTGTAGCCATTCTCACTGTACTACCAGGTCTTCTCTGGACCCACCGAGGTAGCTTAGGGGAAAGATGGAAAGAAGGACTAGATGTTTTATTACCCAACACAGAGAAATATGGGAGCCACTGGTGAGGACAGAGGATGGTTCAGGGCTTAAGGTAGTTGCTTCTTGAAGCCAGGAAGCCAGGAACTAGGCCCCAGATTGCCCCAGCAGCACAAGAGAAAATATTTACCCTGAAAGTGTTCCAAGCTTCAAAGCTCTGTACAGACTGGTCACCAGGACTGCAGAGGTCCTGTGATGTGTCTTGTGATCTGTCAGAAGACCCAGCTCAGTTTTGAAGTTGAACCCTAACAGCCTGAACTCACATGCTTCAAGTGGGATATACTTCTGCAGCTTACTCTAAACGTTAAGGCTATGTGTTGCTTTCTGAGGGCATGGGGACACATTATCAAGGAGGTAACTCTTGTGGGGCAATATGTCTCAAGATATTATAGGTACTACTTCCTACTTTGTTCACTTATTTGGCATCATTTGACAAAAATTTTCCCTTTTGTGTCAGCAGATTCTTTTATATAATTTTATTAATTGTAATCAGAGCTCAGTTTTCAGAGTACAAAATAATACACCATAAAATTTTAAAATACTTTGCAAATAAGACAAATGGGAAGAGGTATAAGCCAAGAAAATGCTCACCCTTCCATTTGGCCAAAGCCTGGTATCCTTCAAATCTTGTTTAATGATGGTTTTTCAAGTTTTCCCCAACTAATTCTACCTAATTCTGTTCTTCTTTAAACTATGGTGACATGATATGTAGTCACACAAAATGGTTTAACATGAATCCACACCTGTTTACAAACTGTTCCACAAGCATATGAAGTTTGTAAGTTCAGTTCTTAAAATTAGAATGTAGTCAGGGACTATACCTTACATATCTTCTGTTTATCTCTCATCCCAGAGTTCGGTTACTCTCAATATAGGAGGAGCTTTAAAATTGTTGGCTAAAATGTAGTTTTAAGGAAACACTTTATAATTCATACCAAATAATGGTGTTCAATACTATATATTGTAATTCAGAGATTCTGTCAGATGAGTGCAAGTATTACCGTGCTGTAACCATCCAGAGTCCCAGGGTCACATTGGCAGCCAGAAGTACACTGCCACCAAGCAAGATGAAAAATCCTATCAGATCTTTGACATCATTGTCTCCAATCACTGAGGTAAGGGTAGCATCCAAGAAAGAGTTTAAAATCCACTGTCCATCCAAAGCAAAACAAGGCACTGCATTAACAATAGCCAGAGCTCCTGAGAGAGAAATCAGGTACCTGGTTAAAATCAGTTAAGGAGCTAACTGTGAAGTCTGAGTGGAAACCACATTTCTGAGAGTAAGAAGGTATTTTACTAGGACTGGATTTGAGATTACAGTTGACTTCCCTCCTTCCTTTGAATCTCTGCCCACTAGTATAGGCCATTCCTTCTTAGATCTCTACTATTTAAAACATATTATTTCAAAGTTCAAAACCTTTACTAGAAAAATAAAGGTCAACCTTTTGTAAAATAAAGCAACCTATAATGAACTCCTAGGAATATTAGGTCTTTCTAATTCTTTAATGATACAAGGAAAGGAATGCAGGAGGAATAAGAAATAAGAAAAAAATATTTTTTGATCCTTACAAACTATTACCTTATATCAGGAAATGGA
>PVKE010046288.1:0-12313 GCA_004027555.1 Craseonycteris thonglongyai | reverse complement strand
CATTTCAAGGAGTTCCTTTTGGTTCTGCTCTAGCTTCTCAATTTTGTTGGTAAAGTACTCATTTTGCTCAGAAAATTTCTTGTTGAGGTCATTTAACTGTGTCTGGGTACTTTGCCAGCATTGAGTGAGCTCTCTGAGTGTCTCGATTAATGCAGCCCTGAATTCTGTTTCACTTAGATTTGATTCCAAGTGTGCAAGGCGCTTTACTAAAGACTGCCCCTGATCTTCTGGAGGGGCTTTGGATTCTGAGGTGTGCATTGTGTTTGATGTGGTTCTTTTTGCTTTATGCATGAGCCTGTTTTCCCTCTGGGAGTTTGCCTATCAGATGGGCTTCTCTTTATTTTTTCTTTTGGACTCAGTTGTGGGAGAAGGAGATTTTGGGAGAGGGTTGGGGGAAGCAGACAGCTTCTGTGTGCTGGGGCACTTCAGGTTGCTGTATTAGCTGTGAGATAGCAGGGTAGTAAAGGTGTGGCCAGGGGTGGGGGCATGTGAGTAGGAGCTAGGGCGGGCCTGAGACACAATAGCAGATTCCTCTTTCAGCAAGGGGGCTGGTGGTTCAGTGGGGGCAGGGCGCAGGATCTCTCGTCTTTCCTCCTCCTGGCTGCCCCTCCTTCAATCGTATCTGTAAGCCACGCCTGCAGGGCAGCACTTGGATGGGCTGGGGCTTGGCAGAGGCCCCGGTAGGCCGCGCCGTTTAGTGCACTGGCAATGACACCGCAGAGACCCGGCAGGCAGCCCAGTTTACGCATCTTTCGATACATATATATATTTCAATTCTGAGGATTGTTGTTTCATACTTAGAACAGTTCTTTATTAATAGTTTTATACTACACTACATAAAAACATATCATTCAAATTTACTTAAAATATTATTGCAATTTACTAAACTAACAATGTTCTCATTTTAAAAGACTGACAATAACTTTTAGTTAGTGGCTAACAGTAATTTGTTTGGAAATTAAGTTAAGATTAGAATAATATCTGGTGTCTTGGGAAAATGCCAGGACGTTTATCACTGGCTCCTTTTCAAAAATGAAACTGATAAGCATTCTTAAAAATGGCTTCTACATTTACCTTGAAACCTATCTCAGTGTATAAAAAAGATTTACTCTTCCAAGTTTTGATGAGTAAAAGAACTCAGTCCATGCAGTCCATGGATTTAAAATAAAAATAATATAGGATATCCTTGGGGTTCCTTGCTCATGAGAACTTCCTACTCAGACTTCTCAAAATATTTCCAGTAGTAGAGAATTTAACGAACAGGGATGATGGAAGCAAGCAGCATGGAGCAAATTACTCCCACAGAAATCTTTTCTTTTACAGTGATCTAACCTCTTAGGCTCTTTATTTGAGAAGGAAAAAAAAAGAAAAAGAAATCTAAGAGTTCGGCATCAGCCCTTTCCTGCTGTTATCGCTAGAGAATCTGGAGAAAGAAAGAGAAAAAATATCATAATCTTGCCCTGGAACAGGATGGAGGTATAATGAGGCATCAAGGCCACTTTACTGCTGAAAACATAATTGTCACATAAACACAGGAGACACTTTGAGATGGAAAAGACTCCTTTGTTTCAGAAACAGAGGGATGTCAACGAATTACAACCCTTCTGTTGTGTGGACTGGTGATTCTAAGAGTAAAATGGATATTTCCCCATAAAATAATGCACCCCTAGAGGAAAGTGATTACCACACTGTTTACTAGCCTAGTAGCTTTAAGTGTTTTCCACTAATGTGAATAAATGATGAAGGAAGGGCAAAGGAATAGCAAGCAGGCCACTTGGTAATGAAGGGAAGCTTGAATTTTAGATCTGAAAGTATCTCACACATAATAGAGAAGGACTCAGCAGATACTCAGAGATCCTTGTGGACTTCCTGGAGAACGTCTGAGGAGCTCATTCACAAGTCTAAAGGAAGATAATATATAATCTCCTTTGATGACAAGCAAAAAGACTCTTTTGGGGGGAAGAAGAAATGACAAAAAAAAAAAACCCCAAAACATATATTTTTAAATTTGTCCAATCACTTTAATGTGAAAGTCATCATGGGAAAGAATTGAAACCTTTCTTAGATTTTCCTTATAATTTCATGTTGCCCTAAGTGTTCAGCTAGTGTACAGGTTTATGATTTTTGGTTTTATACTTATTTTTATGGAAACCTTTATTCTTGCCTCTCAGACATTTTGAGTCAGCATACATTATGTGACTACACACACAGCCAAGCAATAATTCATCTTTGTGGAAGTCAGAGACATCTCATGTATTAATTAGCAAGCCTTTCAGTGGATAGAAATAGGTTCCAACTGCTACTCAAGCGCAATCAGTGATTTCCAGGAAGGAGAATATAAAGTCAGTTTCAAGGAATTTCTTACCCAATTTGTGTCCAGCCAATGAATGGACTTTGCTTTCATCTGGCACTGAAAAGAAATAAAAGAGACAAGGATCAGCTTGCTTGCAAATCAGCCATTTTTTGAACAATAAATTAATACAGATTCCTAACAAGTTAAATCTTTTACTGGCAAAGATTTGAGAAAAAATTTCCCCACAGACTATCTGGGACACCTTGTTTTTATTTATAGATATTTTAAAGACTGCTATGAAGAAATATATATTTATTAGATTTCTACAAATATAATTTTATTTTGTTTTAATTTTTGGCACTTTCAATTCTTTTAACTGGGTTATTGTTTCCATGTCTGCAAAAGGAGAAACTAAACTCATTTGCCTAGAGATGTAAAATGCATCTCTAGGTATATAAGAAAACGCTGAGCATATTATATTATAGCAATATATATAGTAAATACCCAAGGATTGAACTTCTGTAGCTGGTAAGCATGTAGTAAAAAGGAAGAGACTTATAATCCCTATGAAAAAAAAATTAAATAGACAAAATACGAAACAATGGCATTCAAGATGTTAAACATCAGACAACAGAGGAGAATGATTCCTGAGAGATGGAAAACACGTGAGGTGAATCCTACAATCGCATTGTCTGGAGAGTTCCAGGCTGTGGCACAGGGCAGGGAACACAGTGGAGCCCACTGACATCCCAGCTTGAGGACATGCAGCCAGATGTCCAGAGAAGTCAAGGTGGAAGGAGTTTGCAGGGCAGAGAATCAGAGAGGGGAGAACTACAGGGAATTTTCCCTGAGATTTGCAGAGCTCCTCCTGTATTTAGTTGAACACCGATGATCATGTTAATGTGAGGAGAAGACCCAAGACCTGACAAAGAACCACCCAAAGTGGAAAGGGAAGTGTCCAAAGTTCACACAGGGCTGGGAATAGTCACTATTCCCAATAGCTAGAGTGAAAAGCTTCATAATTCAGGGGCATCTGTTAGAATATAAACAAGAACCTTGCTTTAACAGTGGAGGAAAAAAATAACTCTAGATTAACCCAGCTCTGCTGAAGTGAATACATTTTTGAAAAGATGGAAATTACCAAAGTTTATCTAGGAAGAAACAGATAATCTGAGTAGCCCTACAATTTGTTTGTTTGTTTTTAAAATGAATTTGTAGTTAAAACTTTCCTACAAAGGAAACTCTAGACCCAGATGGCTTCACTGGCCAATTTTATGATGCATTTAAGGAAGAAATAATACTAATTCTACAGAAATTTTTTCAGAAAATTCAGAGGAGGAAATATTTCCCAATTCATTCTATGAGGCAGATAGTACCCTGATGCTAATAGCAGACAAAGACTTTATTTTAATTATTATTATTTTTTTAATAAAAATATTTTATTTTATTTTTTTTAATTGTTAAATTTATTGGGGTGGATTGGTTGACAATAATTACATTGTTTCCAGGTGTACAAGTCTACATTACATTGTCTATATATTGCATTATGTGCTCATCACCCAGAATCAGCTCTCTTTCCATCACCGTATATTTTATGTTTCCACCCTACTCCCTCCCCTCAACTCTCCCACCCACCTCCCCCATTACCATCAGGTAACCACTAAACTATTGACTGTGTCCATGAGTTTTTGTTTCTTTGTTACTTTCAGTTTTATATTCCATCTGTGAGAGAGGTTATATGTTTCTTGATTCTTTCAGTCTGACTTATTTGGCTTAATAAGATGGTCTCTAGGTCCATCCATGTTGTCACGAATGACTGTATTTCATCTTTTCTTATTGCTGAGTAGTATTCCATTGTGTAAATATACCACAACTTCTTTATCCAGTCATCTATCAAAGGACACTTAGACAAAGACTTTAAATGAAAGCTATTAGCCAGGATGTCCCATGGACACAGATGAAAGTACTTAACCCTCAAGCATCTCTGTATGGATTATAACTTCATTTCAAAAACTGCTGTTCATTATTCACCATGTGCCATTGCTTATGCTAGTCTATAAAACTCTGTTGCTCAAGTATTGAAACAAGGTGAGGGGCTTTTGCTATCATAACAAGAAGGACTTCCTCCATTTTTCCTAACACTAGATTGGCCTCAGGGTAATATACCCACTCCTTCGGTTGCTTACCACATTCAGTCATATTTTATTATCCCTGTTACTATATATAGATCTTCCCACTCCCACTTAGTCCTCCTTTCCTAAGCGATTTCTCTATTGTCTAGATAAAAGCGCTATATGTCTCTAATTTTCTTGATAGTAACTGCTTGAAAATCTTGTTAGAGTTTTCTTTGTACCTCCAGTTGAACATGTCAGCTTGTACTTAACTTAATAAGCTCCATTTGTGGGCCAAATTAGTCCTTTCTCAAGTCTAAAAAAACTTACAGTGGAATCCACAGTATAGAGACATATTAAAAAACATTTATAATTATAAAAAGATAATTGTTGCTAACACTTATTGAGCACTAGTAATATGTAGGTTCTGCCCTATGCCCTTTATATCTAATAATTTATTTAATCTTTATAATGATCTGTAAATATAGTATTATTATTAGCCTTATTATTGTCTTTAATTTAAAGACAAATAGACTGAGGCATTCCTCTTGAGGGGAGAATAGGATCCAGAACTGAAATGTGGCACTCTTAACTATTCTATTATAATTATGATGTGTCATAGAAGAGTTATTATATTTTTTAAACCATCAGTAACATAAACTAAACATTTGAAAAACACCTATATGTTAGAAAGCTATTATACTTTATATGAATATATGTTACTAACAGAAATCTTTCTGTGGTGACTAATAATAACAAGTGTTAGCTATAATTTTACTTAACATGTTCGGGAATCTACATTTCTAATGCATTCAAGCTAAAATATTCATTCTCATTGTACAGATGAGAAATTATTGGTCTGAGTTAAAATTCTGACTTGAAAATTTACTAGTTGTGAGAAATTTATTTTAACTTTTTGTGACTCAATTTCATCATATATAAAATGTGAAAAATATCACCTATTCCTTAGGTTTGCTGTGAAAACTACATGTGTAAATTTAGGCAAAGTACTTGTAAAATCATATACTAAGTGCTTAAGAAATATTAGCCATTGGTATCATTCTTAATGAGAAACTATGTAAAACATGATAGGTAATAATGAGATAAACGTGGGTTGAATCCCAGCTTTATCAAGCAAATTACAAAAGCCCTTTTTAACTGGAGCTTCTCCATGTGCAAAATGAAATGAGAATGCACAGGAAGCTGTGGGAACAAAACAACAACAAAAAATGCACAAAAGACCTTACACAGTAGCAGCTACACATTTCTCAACAAATTAAATTTTTTGATAAATGGAAACTGAGAGAGTGGTATAGGTTGTGAATTTGATGATGGCAGTGGTTTTTATGATTTTACTTGTTTGGGATTATATTGGAATAGAGGGAGAAAATAATTAAGAGTGTGTCTTGCTTCAGGGAGGGCACTAGGTATTTTTCAATTGTTACCTCATGGATAATACAACACCCCAGCAGGTTTCACCCCCTAGTTTAGCTGGTTTATAGTTCATCTTGCAGTGGAAGAGAGGCAAAGAAAATATGCTAGTCAAGTTATATGGTCTGATTATGTGCATATTCTGAAAAAGGGGTTTATACCACAGTAGGGCTTTGTTGCTTTGTTTTTGTCTGTTTTTTGGGTTTGTTTTTTTCCCCCCACAGACATAAGTTATCTTATTAAATCGAAGTCAATTTAAATATTGCAAATTTCCCAGCCCTATTAGGTTAAACATGGTACTTTTAAAAAACTTTTTGGATGCATACTGTTCATAATTCTTAGTAGAAATACTTATTTTAATTGATAACTTGAAATTCATTTGAACACTAACATAAACTATTTTAAAAAGCAATGTGTAGAAAATCTAAGTGGATGATAGGCATAAAATTAGGGGTCTCTGCAAAATATTCACTGACATAGATGTCTATCTTTAGGTCAGAAGATAAATGAATACACATAATAGAAATGTGAGGGAACTGTAATGATTTAATTAATAGAATGCATTTTATTTAAAAGGTTAAATTGGGAACAATCATCTTTTATGCACATGCTTAGTGCCGGGACGCGATTTAAATAACAGTAGCAAATGAGAAAATGAGGTAAAATTATACACACCATCACCATTTTTTTCTTGTAAATGACAAGTGTTATCATTAATACTCAACTTTCTCTATAACTCATATTACCTTAAAGCTACTATAAAGTTATGTCTTGGGGCTGGAATTTAAGACTAGTCATTTCACTGAATATTTAGATAGCATAGCAACTGGAACAGTAACAATATGATTATGAGAGGTGTGTCATTTCAAATGAAGACCCTATTTACAAGAAATTGAAAAATAAGCGGGCCAGGTGTGGGAAAGGTCTTTCATCCCAAAATAAAACATACCAAAAGCATCAAATAAGAGAGTGTTGATGGAGCAAGAGCCAAAGTTTCTTGTTTTAGTTCTGATGACAGATTTTTTTTTCTTTTTCAAGTTTTGAGAGTCTATTACATACCCTTTCTTATCCTTCAGTTTTACCCAACAACTGGTACTACTTGCTCTTGACTACCTTAAAGAGATATTAATTGAGGAGATATGAGTGAACTGTTGAGTCCTTCTGAAGATGAAATTCACAGATACTTTCATTTTAACTGCTATTAAATATTTAGAGGGCACTGTGGACTTGCTCCTCTTGAGTGTTCTCTGTATTTATAAATTTATTTGATAATGCGATTTCTATACTAAGCTCATGCTTCATGGCATTCAATGCAAGATCAATGGCCACTACTTGATTTAATTACTGTAAGGTGCTTCATAAGGAGGACACTCTTTGGTTTGGATGCTTGCTAATTTCATGGTCTGTCCTATGGTTCAGAAAGACTTGTTAAAGAAACACAGCAGCCTGACCACCTATGTTTCTAGTTATAATACCTTGGTTGTAGAACTTTGAGCTAAGTAGAACTGCTCAACACCTTTTGAAGATGCACAGATAAACATACATTGTCATTTAATTTCAACCAAGTTCATAGTATGGAAGAGAAACCATAAATAAAGGTAATATATGGGTAAATCTGTGAAAAATATGGCACTTTGAGAACTTTTTAGTGGCAGACATTAAAGTGCATATAATACTTAAATACACTGGCTTCCCAGTAGAATGCATTTATATTAATACAGTGATCACTTAAAAGTGTTTTATTCTTTTGTCAAGCCTTCTTATATATTTCAAATGCACTCTCACTGGGCAAAAATAATCCCCTTGCTTACTGATAGCATTTGGTACGCATTCTATAACATAAGTGACTATTAAGAACTACATTTGCTTAATAAAAATTTGCAGAACAGTAGCAGATTTGGTGAGTTAATGGGCCCCATATGCTCTTCTGATGTTGAGAGAAGATAGTATATTGCTAATGTGCACAAATATCTTCAGATAAAGATTACTATCAGCCACAGACATTCTTTTTGAGAATGCCAACCCTATGTCACAAAAGAGAAACATGCAAATGTGTTCAGATTCCCACTACTTCATATTGAGATACTCTGATGCAAAGCAGCACTCGAAAATATGATGCAATGCCTGCCTTTTACACAGACAGCTCTACTTCATTTAATTTTTGACTCTCATATCTTTCACACAATAAAGACTGTGCTTTTGAAGATGATGTTTGGCATAACAAAAATCTATCTTTTAATGAGGCCATAAATATTTCTCTTTGAATAGTTTACTGGGAAACTAAACATCAAGTAATTCTTTGATGGTTAATAAACTTATTTCTAAGAGTTGTTCCTTCAGAACTTAAAAAAAAAATTGATGTAATTGCTAATATTAAGAATCCATTTTCTTCTCTTTTAAAAGATAAATTTCTGTGCCCCTGAGTAATTTCCAGAATTTCTAAGGAAGGCAAACCTGTTTCAATTTGTAAATTAAGCTCCCTCCTTAGCAACCATGAACTATTACTGCATTAATTTATACTGTTTCTTATGTCAATGACAGTGTGGCATACTGTTTCTCTTTAGAGACATTTTTTAAATATCAGCACTATGAATTTTTTATGTGTTGAAAAATTCTTCTACTCTTGAAAACAAAAAACAGAAACAAGGCTTTTGCTGAAAAAAGTGTTAGGGAATTAGTATCAGATTATGATGTAAATGTGTATCTCACCATCATCTTTTTAGCAAGCTTGCCTGAAAGCATGATGCTCCTCACTGGCTGTGTTGCAGTTCTGAAATCAGGACTCAGCAGCTGAAGTTTTCTGCTGTTAGAGCATCTCCTAGCGAGGATGCCACAGGACAGAAACCAGGGCCCACTTCCTCATCATTATCCAGTTATGTTCACAACTTTTCAGTGATCTCTTTACAATTCCCTTTCTTCATAACTCTTCAGAGATCTTAAATCTAAACTTAGGAAAGTCCAAAGCTTTTCATATGTATATATAATATTGTCTTTATCTCATTAACAGTATTGGAAAAATGAAATTGTTACTTTATAAATTCACTAACTCATTTGTTTTGAATCCTTTCAATAAATACAGTCTTTCTTAAAAAAAGCAGATCCTGTGTGAGCACTGCTTTCTAGATTCTTTTGGGAGTGATTTTCCCAGCCTGGCTACTTTTCTTACCTATATGCTCTGATCAGTCTCCGTTACACTCAAGAGAGATTCTCTAAGCATTTCTGGAGTCCACTCTCTATGCAGATTTCTCTTCTCTAATACCCTAACCACCTTGCCTTCCCCTGGACTCGAGGAGTTCCATCTCCTCAACTCAGACAGTGGTATGCTATGAACCTAATAACAAGTTTCATGGTATGGTATTACTTAATTTCTTTGGAATAAGTTGCAAATTAATTATGTGGTTTAATAAATGGAAACATCTTTGTCCTTATCCTCAGATTCCTAAATCACAGAACCAATGGTCCTGAGTCTCCATGAGTAACTGTCATCCAAAGTGTAATGGGCAGAACACTGAGCTAAGAATGATTAGTGACTGAAACTCCTATTATCTGCTTCTCTCCTACATATAAATATCATGAAATCAATGCTGAGAATAGGCAATATTTTTTGTTTTTAAAAACTATGGGGTGGGGGTGGGGAATGCTGTGATAGCATCCCCAGTTGACCTCTTGTCTTGCAACTGTGAGGTCCAGAGAGTGAATCCCAGCCCCTGCCTGTACAAACCCACATGCTGAACTGTGGCATGCAACTGATCACTACCAGGATAGTGGCGAAGCTTCTCACCTCCCAAGAGGGAGGCCCCCAGTTTGGTTCCACCCTGTGAGGCTCCACATCCACCTGTGTGGAATGAAACTATGTCAAAAAAACTAATTATGTACAACAATGGAGACTGCTCTGGGCTCTCCCCGCTTCTCTCTCTCTCTCTCACCCTCTCTTAAACAATATATATTTTAATGTAGGACCACATAGAGAATGCAGTTGAGCTGGTAAACTGAAAGGAAACCATGTTTAGCCTCAGGGCTAGTCCCCTGTCCTGACCACACACATGTCATCTTCATGAGCCATAGCCACAAGCTTTCCTTCCAAGAGTCCTCATAACTGCACCCAACTGCTGAGGCTGAACTTTGGCAATTGCTTCTTGATCTACTTCCATCTTCCCAATGCTACTTTACAACTCATTTACTCTTCCCAGATTAGCCCATGCTAAACATCATTATCATTCCTCTAACCTACTCAAAAACCATCACTAAACTCAAATGTCTAGAAAATAAGTCTCCTTAGCCTTGTATGCATGTTTGAAACCTTTTTACCTTTCTCATTGTATTTTCCTCTATTTACCTTTCACTGAAGTCACACAGAGTGGTTTCTAGTTTCTTCCCATTTGCCTTTATTCTTAGTTGGAAATGCCTCAACCCTCACATATATAATAAATACTTTTACTCTTCCTGGGCCCAGCTACCCACTAAAACGTCCTCTTCATAGAATATTCTCTACACCTCTGTTTTCCCCAGAACAATTTAGCTTTGCCTCCAAGCAAATGTATTACTTTCTGTTCTGTATTATGTCAATTTGTGTGCAACTTCAATGAAGAAAGATACTACTTTTAATTTTTATTGTTTATAAAATACACACACATGGGGGGTGTGGGGGACAGAGCAGTCTCCATAGTTGCACGTCATTAGTTTTTCTACATAGTTCCATTCCACAGGTGGGTGCAGGGCTGCACAGGGCAGGAACTGGGTCAGGGGCCTCCCACATGGGAAGCTCACCTGGTGAGAACTGAACTGGGGGCACACCCCAGTTCAACATATGGGTCCACACGGGCCAGGGACAGGATTTGATCCTTGGACCCGGGGCTATACAGTGAATGCTCAACTTGCTGAGCCATACACAGCATCCTCAAGGATAGTATTTTAATCACTTTCACATGGCAAATAGCTACAGATTACAAAGCTCCTCAAGAATTAGTTGGATAGAGTCTCTCTGTCCCTTTTCCTTCCTTCCTTCCTTCCTTCCTTCCTTCCTTCCTTCCTTCCTTCCTTCCTTCCTCCCTTCCTTTCTCTCTCTCTCTCTCTCTCTCTCTCTCTCTCTCTCTCTCTCTCGCTTTCATTTGTATTTACTTATTTATATGTATATTTATTTTTCTATGACAAGGAAGAAAACTACTTGTGTGAGATCTATCCCAGGACACTATTTCTCTCTAAATTTTGGAATCTACCAGGGTTGGACTATTTCTACTACTAAAACTTTAAAAACTCCCCTGTTTCTGAGATCCTTGATAAATACTTCTGTTATCTGCAAGGAATTAATACTGATTAAGCCGTAGGGAAAAAAAGGGCAAAGGTTATCTTGTAAGTCACACAACAAACAACCATTACTCACCATTAGCAAACGAAACAACCCACCTCTAGCTCCACTATTTATAATGTATATATCTGCATAGTGATTCTACTGATAACAGCAAAAAGAAGGAAGGAAACTAAAACTTGTTGACAGTTTATATGCATCAGAAAACAGGCTAAGCATTTTAACTTACGTTACCTTTTTTAATATTTACACAAGTTCCGTGAGGTGGGTATTACTATCTTCACTTTACAAAGAAGGTAGCTGAGGCTCAACGGAGTTACATCATAAAGTTAGCTAGTGGGATAGCTGGGATTTGAAGGCTTCCTGACTTCAAAGTACAAACCCCTTCTACTATGTGAGTTTGGAAGAAAAGATTCTGCTTATGGCTTTACCATCACAAACTATATATTTCACTAGTCACCACTGTCTACTAAATATAGAAGTTCCTAACAAACTACGTGAAAGAGCACACGATGTCTCTTAAACATGGCTACTGATATACTCAGAAGAAGTAGAGTTGTCATAGTGGTACTGAGCCTCATACACCTGGAAACTGTTACCAAGGAGAAGCATGGACTATTATTCAGATGTCAGAGCAGTGGAAAAGGGGAAAGGAAGCACTAGCTTCTTTGGCAGCCAAACTGTACTATTGTTGGCTCATCAAGAGTATGGTCAACTAAAATCCTGAAGTCCGGGAAGCCGGGATGGCTCAGTGGGTTAAGCGCTCACTCTGCAGCCCCAGGGACTGAGGATTGAATCCCAGGCCCGGCTTGTGTGGACCCATATGCTGAACTGGGGAGTGCCCCCAGTTCAGTTCTCACCATGGTGAAGACCCCAGCCCAGTTCCTGCCCTGCGCAGCCCCACTCCCACCTGTGGAATGAAACTATGTGGAAAAACGAATGATGTGCAACTGTGGAGACTGTTCTGGGCCCTTCCCCTTCTCTCTGTCTCTGTCTCTGTATCTCTCTCTCTCTGTCAAAAACAATAAAAATAAATCTTTAAAATCCTGAAGTCCTCTTTATATGAACTGTTAAGTCGGCTCTTTGTCCAACAAATATCTGTGGAGAGCTCCTGGTCTGACAGGCATCACAGTAGGCACTGGGATTTGGCAGAGAACAAGACAGCCTTGATCC
>PVKE010046287.1:0-12317 GCA_004027555.1 Craseonycteris thonglongyai | reverse complement strand
CAGCTAGAGGAGCAGTCCAGAAGAAAAGATTTTATGGACAAGAGCAAAGGCAAAGAGTATTCTCGAGGACCTCTGGGACACATAAAGACAAGCCTTATTCACAAAGGCTCTACCACTTTCAATCTCATTGCTATGAGAGACTTTCTGATGCTCTTTGGAGTTAGACACCCAGTATTCAGTGAATCTGAAGAAGGAAGTCTGGCCAGACTATCTCAATAAATGGTACAACCTTCTACCTAATTGCTCAGTAAAAAGAAAAAATGTTATCCTTGATCCCTGTCTTCTCTTGAATCATATGAGTATCTAACCATTTACCGGTATCAAGTTCAATTATTACTACTCTTACAATAGATTTTGGATTTGTTTTTTCCTAGCTCCACAATCAGCACCAATTGCAAATTGTGATCATATTTTAAATATGGACGTTTTTCTGCTTAAATTTTGAATCATTCCACCTCAACAGTATGAACTCCATATAGCAGCTCTGTTCCAGCTTCAAATCCATCAATGATTTCCCAAGACAATAGGAATGAAATTCAAGTCCTTCCCTGAGCTGTGGGTTATTCTCCCCACCCCTTTATCCAAGAATCTGTATATTTAGTCTCATTTCCTTCCACTTTTTTTCTCACTTTACTTCACATACTGCCAAATCTCTCTCTTGTCTGTTTTTGAAATATTCTAATTCATATTTCAGTTAATTTGCCCTTAGCCATGATCATTCTTCCTGTAGTTTTTATAAACATGGCTCCTTATCTTTCAAGTTCCATTTTCAATATACCATAGAAAATGAATTTTCTAATTACCATATCGCAGTAAAGATCCTCACCTCTCACCCTTCAACACACACACACACACACACACACATATTTGAGAATATGTTTTCTTAACTTCTTCATGGCCCTTTTAATAATTAAACATATATTTGCATAAATAACTCTTATAGCAGAAAAACAGAATGTTTAACAGTGTAGTACAAAAATATTTGTGACTAAGACAAAAATTATCATTTGTAATAGTACTCATTTTATTAACTGAAATACTAAAAGTTATTTCAAATGTTCATTTGCAGTTGAATCTGTTGTATGTGGACTGCCAAGTTATAACATTTATTTCTTTCTCTTTCTCTTTACCTTATTCAAATTATTTTATTTATTGGTTAAGGCTAAGTACATATTAAGAATATTTTGTTTTCATTTTCTGTATAATGACATATTTTTTACTTGATTTTTAAAATTTAATAGTTTGTCATACAGATATTTCATCCTCTGTAACTAAATTATCTTTTACTTTGAATTTTCTGACATAATTATGTCAACAAAATTATTTTCATGGCAATATTAAAAATTGACTAATTTTTTATTTATCATACAATTATATACTTTGAATTTATATTATGGAGCCATCTGTGATATGTTTTGTTGTATGATACAATATGGGGCTCTTGCATTTTATTTATTTGTTTATTTACTTATATTTGTTGCCAGCAACATTGTTAACAAACTTCTTTGTGTTTTATTTATCTATCTTATATAAGAATCTAAGGTTTTGTAAATACAACTGCAAAAAATATTCCCACATGGGATGCTCTTTTACTAGAATTTTCAAGATTATTGTCATGTATATTTCTCCAGATGAAATTAAAATGATTTTAAATCATTTTATAAATGTATAATCATGTTTCTAAGCATTAGTGGACTACTTAGATACTTGACTTGTTTGTTTGTTTTACTGTGGATTTGGAAAAAAATGTACTTTTATTAACTTATGAATCATTTCAATTTTATTATTACCCATCTAAATTTGTGTAAAACATTTTTCCTATATTTTTCTTCAATTCACAATATGGGAACAGTTTATAGCCAAAACAACGAGCATTTTCATGTGTCTCAAATCATATTTTTATATTCTAGATAAAATGTTCCTCATAAACTCAGAGCAAAATTAAAATTAATTTGAAACAAAAGTATCCATTTAGTCTAACATTAATATTTGTAATTGATTGCAATATAATGTAGAGTGTATACCCTCTTGTTATAAATATTAAGTAAAGTCACATCTTACATTTTTTTTTTTTTAAGATTTATTTTTATTGTTTTTGACAGAGAGAGAGATACTGAGACAGAGACAGAGAGAAGTGGGAGGGCCCAGAACAATCTCTATAATTGCACATCATTTGTTTTTCCAGTTTCATTCCACAGGTGGGAGTGGGGCTGCACAGGGCAGGAACTGGGCCGGGGTCTTCACCCCAGTGAGAACTGAACTAGGGGCACTCCCCAGTTCAGCATATGGGTCCACATGGGCTGGGGCCGGGATTCGATCCTCAGTCCCTGGGGTTGCAAAGTCAGCTTTTAACCCACTGAGCCATCCCAGCTTCCCACTTCTTACATTTTTACTACACCTACTTTCTCTCTTTTATAATATCAGAAAATGTAAATCAAATTCTCTATTTAATGATCTTCTATTATACTAATCATTATCAGAATATGGGAGCCTACTGGATCCTTTGTATCATGTGGAGTTGCTCACACGGTAAATCCTCAATAAATATCTGCTGAACATCTGAATTAATGCTTAAGTTAAAATGTTTCCAAATGAAATCAAAGTACTTCAGAAACTTCAGGCAAATGTAGTTTTAATGTGTGCCAAAAGTTTTTTGGTTTTTTTCCTGGAAACTAAGGGTATATTTTAATCTTTACACAAAAGGAATATTAATAGAACAATTTAGAGATATTAAAAAATTTCAGATAATTCATATTTATTTAAAACATGTTATAGTTTCTTTTATGTAAATATAAAATACAGAGGAGACTTAAATGATCTCTGAAATATATCATTGGATACAAATTGGTTGAAAAAGAGAAAGCATCATTAATTTGACTTTATAATTCTTGCCTTAAAATTTACTAAAATTTAGCAGTTTGATAGAAATTGCATGCAAACAAATTCAGTTGACATTTTTAATATTTTGACTAATCAAAGCTGATCCTAAAACATTTGCAAGTCATAAGGCTGTAGACATAGGCATTTTTCAAATACACATATGCAATATTCAAATCAACGAGTTAATTTGATATTGGGAGCCGGTCATGTGCTTGACAGGGTCCACTGATCTTGGGGCCTTGCCCCCCCCCCCCAACCTCTCAGGTAAGAGTAGAAACCAGATGCATAGGTGCAGCTTCTCATGAAGGCCAGGGGGCTGACACCAGTAGATTTATGGCCCATGATCTACATATCAAAGCCTTTGCTGGAAGGGGCTGCTTTCTCCTGTAAAGATCTGTTTACACTGTGCTTTGCTATGCTAATATCTGACCTTTCCTTGCTCCTTGTAGTGACACATAGGTATGCTATATATATAAGATAAGCAGTAAAGCTATTGGGGCTGTTCCTATTGAGGACAGTGGAAGCTGACCTTGTCTGTTTCAATTCCCACCACTCGAACAAGGGGACTTGGTTCACCCAGGCTGGTTCCTGGCAATTTGATAATTATCTTGAAGACTGTTCACGTGTATAATTAGATAGCCAAAATGCAAATATACCCAAATTTTGTTTCTATGCTCTTCTTCCTCCTCCTAAAGACACAATTAATTTTATGGGAAGTTTCAATATTCAATAATTAACAATTTTTCCAATCTCTTATTATTATTATTATTATTATTATTATTAAACATTTATCAAAAATATTTGGTTCATTTCATCATTACAGTACTTGCACTAACAGGATGAAATAATAGCTGTATCAAATTAGTGCTTGAAATGGTAAAGTGAACCAAAACTCAATAAATAAGGACTTTTGAAAACCAATTTGTCTAGTCCTTTCTTCTCGTCAACACAATATTCCATTATAATTCAATTTCTCTTAATTATCTTTGACCTTGATTTCCTCTTGATTTTAATCAATATTCAGACGAATCATCTTTGTGGCTCCAAATTTACCTTTTGGGTAAGCTTACCAATATAGGGTTTAATAAAGGTTAACATGTATAATTGTCATATTTTTAGAATTTTTATTTTATTTAGAGTTATTGTTTTATTTTAATTTCAAATTATTTGTATTTGGGGTAGTAAATATTTGTGAGTTCATTGGTGAGTGGGAAAATGAAATTTTGTTCTAAACCTATCTAGCTGAAATTAGTGTATCTGTATATGAGGCTCAAAAAAAATAACTCCTGCCCCAGATTCAACTTGGGTTTCCCTCAATTCATGGTTTAATATGGTTTACCATTCCTTATAGATTTCTTTTTTCTTCTTCTGAGCTAACTAATCAATTCTCTTCATTCTGGCCCCTCAAAACCCCTGGGTGGTGTTCATACTTCATTCAGTCTTTTTGTTTTGTCTCTTTGAAAGTCTTGCTATTTCTTCCTTTACTAGAAAGCACCACTTAGGAGTTTTTATCATTTTTCTCTCTACAGAGAAACTTAATCTCAGTATAATCATTTGGTAAAAAAACAAGCAAGCAATAACAACAACAAAAACTAACAGCAAGGAGTCCAAACACTAGATGTCTAGGGTTGACTATACCATTTATACAACTATGCTGCCTCTGTCAAAAAAACAAACACACACAAAAAAAAACAAGTTCTGTCTGACTGTTTTCTTTGCTCCTAGTGAGAACACCTGTACCTCTTCTTCTAGCTCCTCAGGATTCTTACGAGCAAAGGCAGAGTACACAAAAATCTATGGGCTTTTGAACCAGAAAACCCCGGTTTCATATACTTATGCAAAATTTAAGTTTAATTTAAAAAGGTAGTTTTCTGAAAAGCTAAATGGTGACTGTCATGCAAATAGACAAATGAACACATTTTAAAGATACTGTTCTCATTATGCAGGGAACCAGGAAGATGTTGAATATATATATATATATATATAGTCTGTGAGAGTGTTTGCAGAGTATATGTGTATGTGTTGTGTGTTGACTTATTTTGTGCTTTCAAAATTTTGATAATTATTAAAAAATTAATGTTTTCTTAGTGACAAGGGTGATGCTACATGGTAAATTTCTACATATTCAATTGTGATTTGCCATTGTTGTAATTAATTTTGTTACTTTGGGGAGTATATTCAGACCCTAAGGTAAATGGATTACATTTTTAATAACTGAATTTATATAAAAAACAGGTAGACTGAAGTGAAATACTACTGTATTCACTTCCAATATGGGAAAAGAACCAGGTGAGTGAGAGTGGGAATCTGCCAGAGGTCATTAGCTTTCTCCAAATATTCCATGTGCAGTGATGTTGGGAGCACTAATTCTGGTTAATAAGTTTGTGCGAAAGCTGTATTTGTGTTACTTGAAAACCAAAGCATTTAAACCACCTCTGATTCTTGTATCCTTATCTTCCCTTTCCACAGTAACCCAGAAGGTCACATATGCCAGATTAATCACCCCTGTGACTATTGATTAAAATATTTTATGAGTGCTATTTAACACATGTGGTTGATTAGGCCTGTAGAACTTGGCGACGCTTTGATACCACAGCATACACTAGCCTAGCCTAATTTAGAAGAACAGGACAGGCTAATATTTGGGTATTTTGAATAGAATAGCTTTCAATAATAATAATAGCTTCATTATTATTAATGCCTGGAATAAAAAGGCCTTGAAGAAGAGCTAGAATATAAAAAATATCTAATAAACGGTAACTAGTATGTCGATGATGTTGATGATATTGAAGAATCAGAAAGTATGCACTTGGATATCTAAATATGGAGCTCAGAAGTCTGCATATGATATTTGAAAGAATAATTGAAAACATAAAGAAAAACTTTCTGTCATCTGAGACAATAGGTGAATATGTAGGAGATCAGTAACTCACTGCTATTTCATAACTTCCTCCATAATAATCTGTTACTAACTGTATGTTTAGTAATAAAGGCTTCCAAAGGAAGTCCATCGACCAATGTGCGTGGCTGGTACATTCCACATATTTTTGTTATAAGAAAAAAAAAGCCGTTCTACTCCTTAGTGAAACAGTATAGGATTCGTGTCATAAAATTGAAGACCTAGGTCTGGTGTTGGCATATATCTAGTCACATGACTGGTTTTGGTTTATCCTTTTAAACCTCAGTTAACTAATCAAAGAATTACAGTTATCGTTTTCTCCCTGGAAATAATACTACCATTTTAACCTTTACTAGAAAACCCATTGGTTTATTTAAAAATATTATTTCATAAAACTTTTAAAGAATAGGTCAAGGAGAGGCTCTATACTAAAACAGAAAATTTTAGGTATATCTGCAGAACTGATAACTCTGAAACATGTATAGACTCCCTTACAAGTCATAAAAGATATATAAATAATTGATTTTCAAGTATAACTTACAAAATGTATTCTTACCATGTCCTATAAAAATAAATGCCCAATAACTGCCAAATCAAATGGAGCATTGTGTGTGTCTATATCAAAATCAAAAGCATGTCAATTATGTGTGGTGCTTGACAGAAAGATTGTCTAACCAATGTAATTTTTCTCCGTAGATCACACTTGATAGGCTCATAGCTTTGCAAATGCTTTCTCATTCGCTTTTAACTCACATTCAGATTGTTAGAAATGCTAGTAAAGTAGAGGGCTAAACTCAAAAATTAAGAAGAGATTACGTTTTTGCATTTAACTAGATACTCTTGATTTGTATAATAATTAAGGGAGACTGGAAGCTTTACTATTGATCAGCTACAAAAACAGAAGTTAAAATTGTCACATTGCAGACTATCTGCTATGTACATGTGTAGCATATATGTTTTTCTTTAAATACCATGAGAAATATGGAAGGAACAGCAGGTTTCATTCAACTCTGAATTCTATATAGAAGTTATAAAGATGAAACCTACACATGTCTCCTCCTATCTATGTAACATCAAACAAACCAGTAATCTTATCAATTGGAGGAGTTTAAATGGAAAGAATCAGAAAAGGATATTCTAGGACTTTCATGGGATAATTTGAGATAATTGCATGAGAAAGCATTTCTTTAGCAGCAAAGAGCTTTTTAAATATAGTCTTGGAGATATCATGGTCATATTGTAATCACAAACAGCGGAACATTGAAATATTTCACCAATGTCTATACATCTTCCACTTGGTTGCTTGGAAACCCTAAGCTACCATATTGCTCTAGCCAACAGCTCTGACTGAAATTCCAGCTAAGCATCAGCATCAATCATGAATAAAGGAAACTACAGGTATTAATCCCCCAGGTTTCCAGTTTCCCACCTTTATTAGTCAGTCAACTATGATTACCAAAATACTACAAACTTTATGGCTTAAGCAACATGAATCTGTTTACTCACAGTGTGAAGGCTGGAAAGTTCAATATCAATATTCAGCAAGGTTCAATTCCTGGTGAGAGCTCTCTTCCTGGCTTACAGATGGCCACCTATGTCCACATATAATGGAGAGACAGAAAACAAGTAAACTCTCAAGTGTCAAGACCTCATCCTTCTGACCCCATTTAACTTTAATTATTTCTCACCCTAAATACAGTTGCATTGGGGTTTAGGAATCAATATATAAATTGTGGGAGGACACAATTCAGTTCATAGCACTGGTCATTGAGTCTCCCCAACTAAGTCCCCTGGAATGTCAGAGGATGAATGAATAATAAAATATGGTACGTAAATACAAACAGAATAATATTAAGCCATAAAAAGAAAAGAAATTCTGTCATTTGCAATATGAATGAGCTTAGAGGACATTATGCTAAGTGAAGCAAATCAGAAAGAGAAAGACAAATACTGTATGATATCACTTATATGTAAACTTTTTAATGAACTTATAGAAACAGAGAGAAGACAGAGATTGCCAAGGGCAAAGTGGACATGGGAGTGTGAAAAATGGGTGAAGGTAGTTAAAGGACACATCTTTCAGGTGTAAGTTGAACAAGTTCTGAGGATCTAATGTACAGTATTATAGCTATAATTAATAATACTGTATTGTGTCCTTGAGAGGTGATCTTAAAAGTTATCATCCCCCCCCCCGCCAAAAAAATAACAGTAACTTTGTGATATAAGGATGTGTTAACTGATATAATTTGGTAATGAATTCACAATATATATGTGTGTCAGATTGTATACCTTTAACCTACACCATGTTATATATTAAGTAAAGTGGGATAAAAACACAAATTTCTGATTTACAAAATCTGTGAACACATTAAAATTGTTGCTTTAAACAACTGAATTTTGGGTGCATTCTTGCAGCAAGAATAACAGGAATATCGTGACACAGTGCAGAACATTTTGGTGATAGTAGACAACCTAACCTTACTACTCCATTATATTGACTTTCCATAAACATTAGGGAAGAAGTTATAGAGCCCTTTCCACTTTATTCCTCTTCTATTAATTTTTTGGACAAGTGTTTTGAGAAGTAAATTTGGGAGATTTGAATGTGCAGACATAACCTAAAAAAACACCAAAGACATTTTTCTGTAAATAGTTAAAAAGAATAAAGCCTCTACTCAAAGCCTAAGGCAATTCATTTGCCTTGGAATCACAACTTCCCATCAGCTTTTTTTTGCATTTTGAAAATCCTTGCACTGGAGTCCTTCGGTCACATTTCAAGCAACATTATATGCCACACACTCTTAGAATACAGAATCAGTAAAACTATCTGGGTGCTCACCCTCTACTTTTATCACTACCAATGCTCTAGTTTTCTGTGAACAATTATGTCAATTGCATTTGTAAATCCAAGGCCAAGTTTGGATTTTTTTCCTTGGTATAAAATAGCAAGAGCATGTCTTGGTTTGACAGAACTTCTATGAGGTTTAAAAGGTGGCACACTTCACTGATAGATTTGTTTTTATATATACCATTCCATATAGAAACAGCATCTTTGAGCCATTCTTTGTTTTAATGCACTTAGACCCTGTGCTAATCAGACCCTTTTTTTTTAATAGAATATTTACTTGGAAATTGGAAGATAAGAATTCTACCAGTGGCTTTGTTACAATGAAAGTGACTTTGCCAAAACAAACCATGTTTGTCTTCGCCTTCAAGTTTTTTCTGTTAAGTAAGAGTTTGGCTTAGCGTGTTGGTTAACAAAATTGATTAACAGTAGAAATCTTTTTCTATTTATTTATATAAAATAAATCTGGGGAAGCCGGGATGGTTCAGTGAGTTAGGCGCTCACTTTGTAGTGCCGGGGACCAAGGATCAAATCCTGGCCCTGGCCCGTGCGGAACCATATGCTGAACTGGGGAGTTCCCCCAGTTTAGTTCTCTCTCTCTCTCTCTCTCTCTCTCTCTCTTAGCCAAAAACAATAAAATAAATAAATAAATTTAAAATAAATCTCTCCTGTTTGATACTTCCTGATCTGTGATTGTCTTTATTATATATTGAAGATACATACACACGTAATATCACCATTCCTCCAAATTTCTCATTAATAAACTAATGTTAATATACTATATTACCTAAAAAAGTCCATTGTGAACACTGCCAAAGGACATCATGCTTCTTTACAGATTTAATAACATGACAGAAATATGTACAAAAGAAATTTTCATGTAAAATATACAGAACACTACCAGAGTTCCTAGGCAGTAAACACAATACATATAGTCAAAGGAGAGAATGAAAAAAGAAAGATTTCTCTCTCTCTCTCTTTTTTTCATAAATAAGAATATCACTACCTAAATGTTTAAGAATTTGTGTAGGGGATGCCAGTATAACTCAACAGATGGAGCACTTGCCTTGCAATTGCAATGTCTGGACCCTGGCCCTTGCAAACCCATATCCTGAATTGCAGAGCAATAGGTAACCACCAAGTCCCAGTTTGGTTCCCAACCCATGTATCCCACACATCCATCTGTGTGGAATGAAACAATGTCAAAACTAATAATGTACAACTATGGAGACTGCTCTTGGCCCTCTCCCTTTCTCTGTCTCTGTCTGTCTCTCTCTGTCTGTCTCTGACTCTGTCACTCTCTCTCTCTCCCACTCTCTCTCAATAAAAAATAAATCTTATAAAATAAAAAGAGGGGATGTAGGGATGGCTCAGTGGGTTGAATGCTTGTCTTGCAGCCCTGGGGTCAAAGGATCGAATCTCAGCCATGGCTCGAGAAGATCCATATGCTGAACTGGGGTGTGCCCCTCAGTTCAGTTCTCACTGGGGCAATCTTTCTATATAGGGGACTCTGGTTCAGCTACAGCCCAGGGTGTGCTTCCCATGTGGGAGGCCCCCTGCCATTTCCTGCTCTACACAACCCCATGACAATCTGTGGAATGAAACTATGTAGAAAAATGATGGTGTAAAACTGTGGAGACTGCTCTGGGCCCTCCCCCTTCTCTTTGTCTCTCTGTATATCAAAAACAATGAAAATAAATCTTAAAAAAAAAAAAAAGAATTTGTGCGCAGAAGTCCAAACTTTTGCTACTTTTCCTATCTCAAGTATTGAGAAGTTGTTTATGTTCAATTTGCATATCGACAGAGGCTATCCAGAAAGTATCCAGCTATATAACCATTCTTATTGTATTGACAATGGCTGTATTTTTTTTCTGGACAGCCCTCACATATTGGTTCTTTCTTTTACTTCAATGTTCAGTTTGGCTACACATAGAAAATCATGAATTACATAAATGTTTTCAGATTTTATGCTTAAATTTTGTCAGTTATTTGGAGTAGATAATAGTAATTCTATGCTGGGTCACATGGTAATTCCTGCTTATTTTGTTTTAGAAACTCCATATTGCTTTTCATAGTGACTGTACAAATTTATAGTCATACCACTAGTAAATATATGAGGGTTCCTTTTTTCTCCACAACCTCTCCAACACTTGTTATTATTTTTCTTGTTGATAATAACCATTCTAATATGAGTATAAGAGTATCTCATTGTGGTTTTGATTTGCATTTCCCTAATAGCTAGTAAGGTTGAGCATATTTTCATATATCTTTGGACCATTTGTGTGTCTTGTTGAGAAAAGTATCTGTTCAGGTCTTCTGCTCATTTTTTAATTGCATTGCTTGTTCTTTTGTTGTTGTTGTCATTGTTGAGTTGTTTGAGGTCTTTACTTATTTTAGATATTAGTCCCTTATCGTAGGTATACGTACCTCTATGTTCACTGCAGCATTATTTACAATGGCCAAGGTATGAAAACAACTAAGGTGCCTTTGATAGGTGATTGGATAAAGAAGATATGGTACCTATATAAGTTGGAATATTACTCAGCCATAACAAAAAAAAAGATGAAATACTTCCATTTGCAACAACATGGATGGATCTTGAGATTATAACACTAAGGAAAGTAATCAGACATAAAAAGTCAAGAACCATATGATTTTACTCACATGTGGAATATACAATTAAAGATAAATGAATATAACAAACTAGCAATAACTCATAGACACAGACAATAGTATAGTGGGTTACCAGAGGGTAAGGGGAAGCAGAGGAGGTAGAAGAGGGTAAAGAGTCAAATATGTGGTGATAGAAGAACTAACTTTGAGTAGTGAACACAAAGCATATATAAATGATGTTTTATAGAATTGTACAATTGAAACTTATATAATTTCATTACATTAAGTAATGTAACCTTGATGTATTTAATTTAAAATTAAACAGAAAAAAAATATCATGAGTTATAAAATACTCTCCTGGGCAATACCCTTAGCCCCCTATCCATGGTTTTGCTTTTTGTAGCCAGCCATAGCCTAAAAATATAAAATGAAAAATTCCATAAATAAGCAATTAATAAGTTATAAATTACATGTCATTCTGAGTAATGTAATGAAATTTTATACAATCCCACTCTGTCCCGCCTGTGTTATGAATAATCTCTTTTTTCAATGTCTCCACACTGTGTAAAGTCCTCACCCATTAGGCACTTAGTAGCTGTCTTAGTGATCAGATTGACTGTCATAATATCACAGTGCTCGTTTTCAAGTAATCTTTATTTTACTGATAATAGCCCTGAAGCAAAAGAGTAATGATGCTGGCAATTGAATACGTTAAAGAGAAGCCTTAAAGGAAAAGGTAAAAGTACTTATCTTAATTAAAAAAGAAAAATATATATACTGAAGTTGTTAAAATCTATTACAAAAGCAAATCTATCCATAAATTGCTTAATTTATACATTAAGCTTTATCATAGGTATGCTTGTATAGAAAAAAAACATAGTGTGTGTGTATGTATATATGTGTGTGTGTGTGTGTGTGTGTGTGTGTGTATATACATATATATATATGTGTGTGTATATATATATACACACACACACACACACACACACAGTGATCCCTCGTTTTTCGCGGTTAATGAGGACCAGAACCTTCCGAGAAAGCTGAAAAACCGCGAAGTAGGATTTGCCCCTAGGAATTTTC
>PVKE010046286.1:0-12316 GCA_004027555.1 Craseonycteris thonglongyai | reverse complement strand
GGGGGGGGGGGGGGGGGGGGGGTGTGGGGGAAGTGGAGACTCTCACAGTGCCCATGGACCTGCCACCCTGAGATGAGTAATCCATGTGCCTGGTTCCCTACCCACTAGCTGGTCAGCTGACATGCTGTGCGCTGGCCAGGGGTGGGGTGTTGGAGGGTGGTCAGGCATACTTCCCTCCTGACAGCTTGCTGCTGCAAACAACAGTAACAAACAACCCTCAAAGGTCTTTAACCTCCATGCCAGGACACCTCGGTAACCAGACTTGGGGTAGGCAAAAGCCTCTCCCTAATGAGGCGCATCCCCTGGTCAGTTATCTGCCAGACACACCATTGTGCTGCCAACCTAGAGAAGGGACAGCCACTATCACGCCCCACCCCAAGATGTCATGGGGTAGGTGTAGCCAACCCTGACGTTCAGGACCATCCTCCTGCCAGGGCAGAGGGTGACAGTCCTGGGTGAAAGAGAGAAAGTTAAGGCTGGATGGCCCAGGGAATAGGAGGCAGGGAGGTAAGTGGCCAAGAACCCATAGCAGGTAGTTGGTGTGAAGTGACTCTATACATGAACCAAAGTTCTAAGCCTGGGTACATGCTCACTCATCCCATTGGATTTCGCTTACAAAATACAAATTCAAAAGTATTGTTATTAAGAATTCCAAGAAAGCAACAGCAGAATATTTATCCCAAGTACAGGACCCTTCTAAGTGTGGGATTTTGTACGATGGCATGGAGCCAGCTCTAGGTGAAAGACAGTCAGTATGTGCAGGGGCTGGGAAGTATTCTCTGAGAAGGTGCAATCTGAGCGATGAGAGAGATCTGGGCATAGGGTAGGAGAACAGAATTCTTTCCATTACAACCCCTTCTGCTATACACTGAATGTTTGTGCCTCCCCATCCCATGGCCAATAGGGTGGTATTAGGAGGTGGGGACTTTGGGAGGGGACTTGTTCATGAGGGTAGAGCCTCATGAATGGGATGAGTGACCTCAGAAAGAGACCCCAGAAAGCTCCCTTTGTCCTTCCTCCATATGAGGAAGGCAGAGTAAGAATATGGCAGTCTATGAACTAAGAAATGGCTCTCACCAGACACCAAATCTGCCGACACCTTGATCTTGGACTCCCAACCTCCAGAACTGTGAGAACTATATATGTGCTGTTTGCTAGCTGTCTGAGTCTATGGTACTTTGTTAGCCTGAATGGACTGAGAAAACCCTTCCCAGTTTTAAGATTGAGACTACGCGTGACAAAACCCACATTAGTCTGGCTCTAAAGTCTTTGATTGTAAACATTGCTTTATACCTGCTTCTACTTGTGTTTGCCCTATTAGACATTGCATAGAAAGACGCTAAGGGTGTTTTATGTTGTTGTTGTTGTTTGCTTGTTTGTTTGTTTCATAAAGAGTTCTGCATAAAACCAGGAGGAAATTTGTCAAAAGCTGCAGAGTATAAGTCAATGAACTTTTTCTTACAAATGCAAGGATTTCCCTTTTTGTAAGACTGCATAATATTCCATTGAGCATATATACATTTTCTATCCAGTCCTCAATTTAAGGACATTTAGGCTGTTTCTATATCTTGCCCAGTGTTAATAATGCTGTGATGAACATGGGAGTAAAAACATCTCTTCACTGTCCTGATTTAAGTTCCTTTGGATATGTACACAGAAGTCAGATTGCTGGATCATCTGATGGTTCTATTTTTTATATTTTGAGAAATCTCCATACTGTTTTCCACAGTGGTTATAATAATGTGCAATCCCACCAGCAGAGTACAATAGTTCTCTTTTCTCCACATCCTCTCTAACACTAGTTCTCTTTTGTCTTTTTGCTAATTGTCACCCAAATAGATACAAAGTGATAGCTCATAACTTTGATTTGCATTTCCCTGATAATGAGAGATGATGAGCAATTTTTCATGTATCTGCTAGCCATTTGCATTTCTTATTTAGAAAGTGTCAATTTAAGTTCTTTACTAATTTTTTAATCAAGTGATCTGTATTTTTCATATTAAGTGCTATCAGCTCTTTATATACTTTTGGATATTAACCCCTTATTGAATATATAGTTTGCAAATATTTGTTCTTATTCCATAGGCTGCTATTTTTTTTCTTTTCTTTTCTTTTCTTTTTTTTGGTTCTGCAGCAGCATTTTAGTTTGAGGTAATCTCACTTGCCAATTTTTGCCTCTGCTTTTGGTGTCATATCCAAAAAATTATTTGTAAAACCAATGTTAAGATTTTCTTGTTTTCTTCTAGGAGTTCCATGGTTTCAGACCTTATGTTTATTACATTAAGATGTGTTGGGGAAGCTGGGATGGCTCAGTGGGATAAGCGCTCACTTTGTAATGCAGGAGACCGAGGATCGAATCCTGACCCTGGCCCGTGTGGACCCATGTGCTGAACTGGGGAGTTCCCCCAGTTCAGTTCTCTCTCTGTGTCTGTATCTATCTATCTATCTATCTCTGTCAAAACAATAAAAAAAAAAGATGTGTTAAGTGGATTTTTGCATATGATGAGAGTTCTAAATTCAGTTTTTGCATATGCATCTAGTTTTTGCTAAAACCATTTGTCAAAAATTATCTTTCCTGCATTGTGTGTTTTGGCATCCTTGTTAAGAATCAGCTGACTGTAAATGCATGGGTTTATTTCTGGGTTTTCCATTGTGTTCCATTGGTCTATCTGTTTATATGCCAGCAGGACCATATTGTTTTGGTTACTGTAGCTTTGTAATATAATTTGAAGTCAGGAAGTAGGTAACTTCAGATCTGATCTTTTTTTTTTAAGACTTATTTTATTGTTTTTGACAAACAGAGAGAGATAGAGACAGAGAGAGACAGAGAGAAGTGGGAGGGCCAAGAGCAATCTCCATAGTTTTACATCATTAGTTTTCAACATAATTTCATTCCACATGGGTGGGTCGGAGCTGTGAAGGGTGGAAACCAGGCCAGGGGCCTCCCTCATTTGAGGCATGCCCCGCAAGACAGGGGCCAAACTAGGGGGATGAGAACTGAACTGGGGGCCTCTGGCATGGGAAGCACACTCCAGTTCAGCATATAAGTCTACACAGGCTGCAGCCAGGATTTGATCCTCAGTCCCTGGGGCTGCAAAGTGAGCACTTAACCCACTGAGCCATCTCGGCTTCCCCAAAGATCTGATCTTCTTGATCAAGGTTGCTTTAACTGTTTGGGGTCTTTTGTATTTCGATGTGAATTTTAGGGTTGTGTATTTTTCTATTTATGTAAAAAAAAAAACACAATAAAACTTTTTTAAAAAGAAAAATGTAACTTTTTTGTAACAAAGAACAAACCCGTATGAATAGATAGCTTTCTTTGTTTATACATTGTCCTTCACTTCTAGTCACATCAGCTTAAACAAAGATGTTGCTTATTCAAGTTACCCATTCTCATTTTAACCTTAATTCCTTCTATTTCTTTTTACCCTGACACTCTATGATTGTTCATAGTTGCCTTAACTTACCATGTCATTTTATATAGGTTTCATAATCTTGTTCATGTTGTTCCTCATTCATTCAATGTCTTTCTCCCATTTTGAACACCTAAAAAAACAACAAGGATGTGTTGAAAATCTAGCTCAGTAGTCAAGCTCTGGAACTAGATGGGCTACCCACAAGAAGCATTGTTCTTACTATTCTATATTGATAACATTTCTGAGCTCATTGCCTTTGTTGCCTCTATTTATTCATACCAGTCTTTCCCTCTATATCAAAGTTCTCTGATACGCATGAACCACATAAACTTTGTGTATATAGGGTTTTGTTCAATCTATAGTAGATATTCATTTAATGCTCATTGACTTACACTCTGCCAACAAGATACTGTTCGGCATCTATATCCCTCTGCCTGAAAGGCCAGGGAGCTCAATGTATAAAAGTTTTTTCATATCAAACTTTGTACAAATGCATCAGACAGGCCATATTTTTAACAGTTGCACTGGGGAACAAATAAACGTCTATGACTGTAGGCCATTTTGATGTTGGAATTTTCTTGCCAGCAATGTTCCAAATTACTGTTCAGGGAAAGCCATTTGTTTTGGACAAACATGCCAATGATATGTTTAGTTTTGTAAAAGAACTGCATTTGACTTTATAAAGATAGAAGCAGACAAACAGAAGACAATAGAATATAAGAAATGTTTTTCTGTCTAGTTTTGAAAACGAAATATACATCAAGGGTAGTTTTTGAGATCTGTTTGTATTCCCGTATAGTTATGCCTGTTAGGCAGCCATGAAAATAAACAGGATGAATAACCAAAATACTGCAGAGAAAAAACAAGCCCAAGAATCTAGCAAACATATGCTAATGAAATAATAAATTTTATCTTATATATAACATACACTATTATTAAACATTTTATAAATGTGTATATATATGTATTTGTGCTTCCCTTGTGACTGGCACCAGGTTAATTAGTTTGTATATAAAAGCACCATTGTTTCTCACGGTAATCTTGCAGGGTGGATGGCTATAAAAATTCAAACTCAGAAGGAGATTAAAAAATTTAAATTTTGATCTTCTTGATTTCAAAACCCACATTACTGGTTTACTAAATCCTAACAACCACAATGATAATATTCAAAGCAATCATAAAACACAACAGCAATCAGTACTATAACCTCAAAAGCTTCTAACATTTACTGAACTCTCATCAGATGCTCATTCTTAGTGCTATGGATAGACAATGTCATTTACATATTATCCTTCCCCTATAAACTTATTATTCCCATTTGATAGAAGCCCCAAGAACACATGTACAGTGCCCAAGGGTTACACTGACTTTGCATCATGAAACTGGGGTTGTAAGAATTCTAGTTCCTAATGTTTATTTTTCAGAACAATTCATATGTGTGGTAATAAGAATGCAATATCTAGAAGCTTTTATATATACCCAGGTAAATATATATGTTAGCAGTTCAACTTCAACTAACAGTATAATTTTAAATTTTATAGACAATGTGCTAAATAAATGTTGTTTCTATGACAAAATATCAGGCTGGACATTAGTCCTGTAAAGTTTCACTATATCTGTCTAACAGTCCTGTGATGCCTTTAATGTCACAACTCTAAGGCCATAGCTCTTTGAAAGTGAAAGGTTCCACATATCTACTTCAAGTCTACTTGAGATGAGGTTAAATTGACTCCCTTTTCCTTTAAAATAAGGCCTGCTTTGTTGGTATGGCATCAGTACATACATGGATGTGGTTGAATGGATGTATGAAGGGAATAAGAATAGGATGTTATAGCTGGGTTCATGCTGGATTTCCTGTACTAGACACTTTAAATGCATTGTGGCTTTCTTTCTTAAGTAGTATGTCAATGAGTTAGGAGAGAGTATTTTCATGTTAGAGTTGAAGAGCCCAATTCTTGGTAAGGTTAATTAACTTCCAAGATCAGTTAGCTATTGAGTTCTGCAGATTCAAAAGAACAGAAATATATAACTAATATATTTGCTCATATCTAGTAGGTCATATCAGTGAACTTTCTTCCCATGTGTCTGACATGTGAAGATCATTTCTTTATCTAGACGCACTCAAAATACTATTGGTCTGAAACACAAAATCAGGCATCTGGAAGAGATGATGTATTAACTCTCTTGCCAAAATGCATGTCATTTTATATCTTAGGTAAGAGAAAACCATAAAGAAAGTCTTCTGGTGCTGATTATGCTGTTAGAATTAGAGCTACTCATTTTGGAATTATTAATGACATTCAGTTTTCATTTCTATACAATTTTGATGTTAAGGTAAATGATGTCTCTCTTAAAAAGAAAATAGATCCAACCTGGCATTTAATATACAAAATTGGACATAATCATTTCATTGAAGTTAAATTTTCCTCTTGATAATTATGATTCATCTCCTGATGGCAGGATTTTGTGGGGGGAAAAGATAACGACAACAAGTAGTTGGGAAATAAAATTCAGAGAAAGTAAGTTATTAAATAAGTCAAAGCATGGAACAAAAGTATTTATTTGGGGAAGCCAGGATGGCTCAGCAGGTTAAGTGCTTGCTTTGCAGCCCCGAGGTCCAAGGATTGAATCCCGGCCCCGGCCCGTGCAGACCCATATACTGAACTGGGGTGTGCTTCCCATGCAGGAGGCCCCCAGCCTGGTTCTCACCCTGCACAGCTCTGGCCCACCTGTGTGGAATAAAACCATGTCAAAAACCGATGGCATACAACTGTGGGGGTGGCTCTGGGCCCTCCCCTTTCTCTCTGTCTCTCTCTGTGAAAAACAATAAAATAAATCTTTTTTTAAAAAGAGTATTTATTTAGGAGAGATTTGGGGTTTGTACACAAATATTTTTTCCCATGTTTGCAAAAGACACTAGGCATAGGTCTTACATACTCATTTGTTTTTCTGCCCAAAAGTGGTTTAAAAAATAAATCTCTTTCTCTGTCTATGGGTGTATACACACCACACACACACACACATACTCACACATGCATACACACAACTGAAGTCATTGTTAAAAATGCAACTTTTACACAAACTTCAACCGTTCATCACACAGTTTGCTTGTCTACCACAAATAGTGATAAATTGAAATGGAAGAAGGAAGGACTACTAAATCATTCCTATAACTACATGGCTCAGGGCTTTAGTCTAGCATTCCGATTTGATTTCTCCTTTTGCTGTTTTGGTTCCTGTGTTATTTTTTTCTGGTTTGCCTATCCATTTCCACCCCATCAGCCATCTTCCTCATCATTAAAAAATATGACAGACTCCACAAGTGTTCTTTCTAATAAGCTCTCAACTTGAAAATCAGAAAAATCAAACCTGTTCTTTAAACCTACTGAACAGATACTTATTGTATACAGTTTCTATATGTTAATCTACAGTAGACTTAATGTTGAACTAAAAGCAACTGAAGTAGTTCCTACTTTTATACAATGAGAACCTAGTCTGGGAAGCAATTAATAAGTGAGAGTTATGCAGAGGAATAATCGCTATGATAAGTAGAAAGGCTATGATGATATGAATGAATATATAGGGTAGGTGAAATTGACCTAGCTATAGAATTGTGCCTAAAGAAATAGATAGTATTAAAGTGAGGACTTACACACTTGGTCATATATAATGACCATAATTTGAAGGCCTATTTCTCAACATTTGGTCCAGGAAAGTGAGAAGCAAGAAGAGATTACACTCTTTTGTATCATCCATCGTTCTACTGCCCACACAATGAACACAACACAATGACAGTGGCTCAGCTTCCTTCTGTGCTTCCATATCGATTCCCAGCCTTCATGACATTACATGTAGACAAACATATTTAATCATTTCAATTATCTATACAGCTAAAAATTATTTTACTTTTTTGTTATATATACGAGGGCTGTCCAGAAAATTTCCAGCCTTAAATACTTGCATCTTTCATATTAAATGTCTAGATATTTTTCAAACAGCATATATATATATATATATATATATATATATATATACACACACACACACACACACACACATCATATATATATATACACACACACATATATATACATATACATATGTACATATATACATATATACACAAACAGCATATGTATATATACACACATACATACATACATATACATATACATACACATATAACACATGTGTTTTGTTATATACATATATATTTATACATGCAAATATATGTGATTTACATAACATTTTATTATGTAAACATGAATTAAATATATATATATATATATATATATATGCCTATATATGATAGCCTTATATGTGACTGCTAGATAGATGAATGGGAACATATATACAAGCTTACTTTTCTCTCTACTTTCTGTTGTTCATCCTAGTGAAAAACAGTGCAAGTTCTAGTAACAGCACGGTTGTCTAGAAGACTTAGCTACACTAAGTGGAATGTGTCTGAACTTGGGCACTTATTTAATTCCTTAATGAGTGAGTTTCCATGTTTACAAAGAAGGAATATAAGTTGTAACTTACTTACTGGGGTGTTGTTGGAATAAAAATGAAAAGGCTCCTGGCACATACTAACTGTTCTATACACACCAGCTATCATCACTGACTGGATTTTAGCACGCTAGCTGGATCACTATAGCTTTTATTGTGCATCCTACGGGCCTAGTTAGCCTCCTCTTCTTCACTGGGTATTCTTGTTGCTTAGTTTCACTTCCAGATTTAGCACAGGCTTCTTGATACCAGAGCCATTCTCTTGTTTTGGGAACCATACATATCTCCCAGAAGCTTACTTTATAACAGACTCCAGTCACTCTCACATTCATTGGTATAATCTCACTTCATAAGTTAGTTCATGAACTCCAGTGGTCAAGGAACTTAGATAAGGCACAACATTCTCCTCCTTAAATAGCTTTGAATGATAAACACATCTTGTATTCTCAAGGGAACAGAAATCTTGTGTATGTAGACCACTCCCACAAATGACCTGCCTTCCCACAATGGTGATTTACAAAGCAAAAATGCACTCTTTTGGTACAGAAGGCTTCAAAGGAAAAGAGTGCATTGTGAAACATGTTTACCTGGGAAATTTGAGTATGCGCATTTGTGGATTTTTAAATTTTGTAATCTGCATTGTTTGTGCTGACAACTCGTTCTGAGAGGAACTATAAACGACTTCCAGATGGAAAAGAGAGGGGAAAAGCAAATGCACAAAGAAAGCTGGGCTCCTTCTAAACTGGCATGCGCATGCTTGTGACTATTTAAGTCTTGATGTCTCAACATGAAAGTCTTTCCAGCTATAAATAAGAAATAGAATTCTTTTTAAATCTAGACTTTGTTTATGGGAATTTATGCTCTTTGTTCTCTATTATAAAAATCTCAGGGATGGAGTGGACCTGATGAAAAAGTAAAGTCTAAAATATTTTTTGATACTTGTGTATTTTATACATATGATACATACCAATGACTTAAGAGAAACAAGATTCTTGAGAAATGGCTTCAAGTAATAAGTAATAAGGGTAAAGAACCAAACTAGGGATGGGTAATAGTCTGAATATTATCAGGTACCCAATGTTATATGGGTTTTGTCTTGGGAGGATGAAAGGGGATTCGTTATTTTTATTATATGATACAAACAATGAGTGCCTACTATGTGAGAAGCACTGTAGTATGTGGTGTAGCCACACATTTTTCTTTAATTCTCATAGTGATGCTGTGAGATAAGTACTAACATGATTATTATTTCACATGCAGGCATTCCAAAGCATTACGACATTAAATAACCTGCCCAAGGTCAAACAAACAGTACAGAGCTGTGATTAAATACCAGGATTTCTGACTCAAGGCCCTTATCCTTAATCATTATACCCCATCCTCACAGAAGCATTGGATTGATACCATTTTAAACAATGATATACATAATGTGGTAAAAACTGACTCCCATATCCCATAAGGATACAACTCAAAGACAGAATTTACCATATTGTGAATATTTCTTTAAAAGACGCTAGAAGCAATAACAATATTCAACCACTTATATTTTATCTTAAGTATCTTAGTTGTTTGTGTCCCTGGAGGAAAGATTATGCCCACAATTTTAACCAATATACATTATTGATCAAAGTTTAAGATGTATAATCAGAAGTTACATAAATTACACAAAGTAGTATAGCTTGTGTGTAGAAGCTTCTTAAAATATAAAATCACATCTAAAAACATATGAGATTTTTCCACACAAATAAAATAATGGTATAAGTATTATCCTCTGTGTAGTCCTAATTTCTATTCAATATTTTGCAAATATGCTAAACACAGGTTAGTATATTTTATAAGGTTCATCAGTAGTAATGGGTGAAAAATTAGAAGACACTCTAATAAGGAAGTTATAGAGCACATACTTGGTATTGATTAAAAAATAATATTTACCAACTTTCTGTACCTATCAGGTATCAATGCTATCTCAACTGCTTTAAATATATTGCTAGCTTAATATTCTCAGTAATACTATGATGTCATTTGAAAGTCTGGGAAAGAAATCCCTTTGTAAAAAGACTAAGGTGTGAAACTGTTCACAGAAGACTTCAAAAATGAGATGTTATCAGAATTGAGTTCTAAATGGAAGCGGCCTTAAACAAGAAAAGCAGATAGGCCTTCCAGGGGAAGAAAACAACATATGCAAAGAGTCTTAGACGTCTGGGAGGAGAATAAACGGCAGTTGCAGAAATTGTGGCTGTAGATTTCAGGTCTTGTGTGTTATGCTAAAAAGCTTGGGTGTTATACCCACGGTGATGAGAAAGCAAGGAACCTCTGAAAGAGACAATAATTTGGTGATGTTTATATTTTGGAAAGCTCTCCCTACAAGATAGAATAAAGTTACTGATTAAACAAGTAATATGAAAGAACCAAAGAAGCACAGAATGGGGCATTACACTCAAATGTTTTCAAGGCATAGTTTTAAAACACTACCCATGACTAATATGCTTTTAAGAGACAGACATTGGCTTGATTCCTCCCCCAGTTTTTACTCACGTTAATTGATGCAAACTTTATACATAGCAAAATGTTCAAAGCTTAAGTATATAGTTTATATTTCCATGTATGTATTCAAGATGCCACTGAGATAATGTATATAATGCTTTGTTCATCTGAAGTGATAAATATATAAATTAAAATTGTAGGGGATGCTGGGATGGCTCAGCGGGTTTAGCACTCATCTTGCTGCCACTGGGTCCCAGGACAGAATCCTGGCCCTGGCCTTTGCAGGACAATATGCTGAGCTGGGGTGTGCCCTTACTTTGGTTCTCACTGGGGTGAGCTTCCTATGTGGGAGGTCCCTGGCCAGTTCCTGCCCTGTGTAACCCCACGCTCCCTGTGGAATGAAACTATGTAGAAAACTAATGACATGCAAATATGGAGACTGCTCTGGACACTCCTCCTTCTGTCTCTCTCTGTCTCTGGCTCTCTCTGTCAAAAACAATAAAAATCAATCATTAAGAAAAATTTAAAAAATAAAATAGTCTTTCAGGGATCTATTTATCACTTCCCATATATAAGTTTACGGACTGAGTTCTATGAGAAAGAGAGAGATTAATTATATGCGGTAGAGGGAGCTCATCAATAAACTCAGATGAAGTGGACAGTGCTGTGTCATAAACAGGCATATTGCAAGCTCCATGGTTGCTAGGGGTGGAGACACTAGATCATTTCCATCTTCCAAGATCAAACAATTACTTCTGGGAGCAATAAGCATTTGAACATGAACTTTAGTAATTAGCAACACTTCAATGATCAGAACATGAGGGCAAGACTAAAATTTCAGGCACAGAAAACAATAATCTGTTTCAGTTCTCTGTGCTTCAGAGAACCAAGACCTTCATGTCAAGGCAAACTCTTCCTCAAGGTCCCTGATGATCAATGTAAAACTCTCTAGTGTGGAGTCTGGAACCCTGTGTAAACATCTTTCAAAAATGCAGATGTGTATGAAGATTACCTGTATTTTTTTCATGCATCTTACAAAGAGACCAGATGTTTTTAAATAATTAATTTAGAACCAAGGTATTATTATTAAACAGATGTACTTTTGTATGCATTAACTATTCATGGTGTTTGTTTTGAAAATTCCAACGCAAAATATTGATGCACAGATTATCTCTCAATGTCTGATCTGCTTGTGGCAGGAAAAATAATGACTCCATAGCGAAATAGTCATATCCCACTTTGATAGCCTTGGTTTTTGGCAAGGAGCTTTGGAAAAAATTCTATTTTAGTCTGTGACTAAAATCTTGGCATTTTTGGCTTTTGTATCTGTAGGTCCAGAATCCTCTCTACTGTGGATACCCCAGTTTTCTTATTTCTACTAGAATATCTAAGTATTCTATTGGTGAAGAAAAACTGTTAACTTTAGGGAACATACTCATGTTTAAATCAATAAAGAATTTATATTGCCTTGAACAAAAATAAGAATATCATAGAATATTTTCATCTTTTACTTTTGACAACAATATAAATTATAGTAGACTACTGTCTGGAATGTTGTGGAAAATACTTTATACAGTATTATAGTGCTCGATATTCTATACAATAGCACTGACATTCAATGAACAATTCTTAATTTAGTATCTCAAATATTCAAATATTTCTGGAATGTTTAATTTACTAAAAAGTGCTGGCCTCTGTTTTCTATACCTTCCTTGCTAGAGCTATGGATAACTTCCATCTATTGATCTTCAATCTCCAGCTTGGAGCTCAGCTGTATTAGGTCAGAGATACGGTGTACCGTAAGTGTAATTTCATTGGGCAAGCAGGATCTTGTTTCAGTCTTGTTCTCTCAGAGCTGACACTTGGTGCCACCAATCACACATCTGGGCTCAATCTTTATGACTTAG
>PVKE010046285.1:0-12316 GCA_004027555.1 Craseonycteris thonglongyai | reverse complement strand
GTGGGGTAGGGACAGGTCAGTTGCACAGTAGCATGCTTTGGAACACAAGGTAGGACAAAAAAAGGACTCTCTATGCCCCCACTTTAAAACACCGTAATGTGTTTCCTTACATGTCTATCTCCTTCAGTATCTTTTGTTTGATATTGAAACCTGGAACCACATCTGTGATCAAGAAAACCAGGTGCTGATCAGCATTTAAACATGGTGTGTGACAATGATTTTTGTGGCATTTTATTTGTAATTGCTAAGAATAACTTGGCTACTTCATTTCTTTTCATCTTCACTCTATCCTTATATTGTGCACAATTTCATGGGTATGAGAATTGTAAGATCATTTTAAGCTCATTAAAAGTGCTTTTAGCAGATGAAATTGGTATGGGTAGTTAGGAAATTAGAAAGCCAGTTTAAGGGAGGAATAAAAACAATAAGATATGCTACTTTAAAGATTTTATCTTAACTACAAACATAGACATACACACATATTTGCTGATCTTCTGAAGTGGAAACAAGGCCTTTTCTCTGAGCACGCCCTTTCCAATTGGTGAACACTGCTATCTTTCTTAAATAAAATGCAACTGTAACGCATCATTTCAGCTTAGGTGACTCCAAAGCGAGTCTGCAATAAAGAGTTAATAGCAGATCAACGGGCTTAAACCCTGCACATTCCAAGAAAAAGCTGGTTTTTAACTGGCTCCTGGGAAATAAGCTCTAAGCCCTTAGAATATCTTGCCTTTGGATACCTACGGGTTTGGGCCACAGTAAATATTTTATGCTAATATGTGATATGATGACTAGCTGTTTGCTTTTTGTTTTGTTTGTATGTCTGTTTGTTTGTTTTATCACCTGAGGCCCTGGATCACTACATCAGTTTGACATCTGCGAGAGCTGGAGACTGAGTAGTTAAGTTCAGTCATGTGACCCCCTACTTGCCTATGTGAATGACCCCTAAAAGAAACCCTGGACACAAGGTTCAAGTGAGCTTTCCTGGTTGGCAATACTTCATACATGTCACATATCATTGCTCAGAGAATTAAGTATTGTCTATATACCTCTACTATGACAGGAAAACTGAAACCCATACCTGGTCTCTCTTAAGACACTATTGTACACATCTTTTACCTTTACTGATTTTAATCTGTATTCTTTTGATGTAATAAACTGTAACTACGAGTATAATAGTTTTTCTGTGTTCTGTGAGTCCTACAGAATCATCAAACCTGAGGGTAGTCTTGGGAATCCCCAACACAAAAATGAGAATTTTAAGATATTTGTAAAATAATGTGATTTGGAATAGATCTAGATTTTTAAAAATTTTCTCTTTACCTATTGAAGTTGTCTTCGCACACCAATTTTGGCAGCATGTATGAATTTTTTTCAGAAGATTCAAAATAGTTCTAATTATTTTGATTAATTTATAATAAGACTAATTCCCTTTCCTTTTGCATCCATATATTACCAATTTTCAAAACTCTTGATTTCTTACTTAGTGATTATAACAACCAATTTCTTAACAATCAATCTCTTTCCCTATGGGAGACTAAAAATTTCCCCACAGAGCATTAGTGTATAAAGTTAAAAATGTCTTCCTCCCAGGGACTCTGACCAAGGAATTCTGAAAGACACACAAGAAATCTGACATTTCATCATCAATGGGAATTGAGTTGTGTGAGTTCTATTTTGTAAGTTTGATGTTATAAAAATACTTAATAGAAACTAATGTTGATACCTATAAGATATCAATCAATAGGGTTGGGGGAAAAAGCCAAAAACAAGAGTATTTTAGTTTTGGGGGATGGCAAGAAAAATTATATCATGAAACATACATATTTCAATGATTACATATTATGTATATATGTACACATACATATGTGATAAATGGGCAGTCTCTCCAAAGAGTTCATCTCTTGAAATTTGAGGCAGGTGATTTTTCTAGATAAATGACGGTGAATTCAGTTAAAATATTTCTTATTCGTATTTTGGCTCTCTAATAATACTGCTCTTGAACTCCTCCGTTGTGCATATTTTATACCCAGATAGTCTCCTACGCTTAAGTGCTCTAGCCCTGGAAAAAAAGGACATCTTTTCTCAGTGTGCTTTGCTGGTGTGTCTGTAGTGGAGGAGGAGGGGCATGAAAAGAGTAATTTTATCAGAACTATAAAGCACTGTGAGTACAAAACAGGACTTCTCGGTGATGGTGAGACCAGTCACAGGACCGGAGGGAATGAAAGAACTATCCCCATCAGGGAGGCTTTGGGACGACACTGGTACACAGAATGGTGCTTTCAACAGAACACCAGTCCAGCCTCCAAGTGAAGAAGAAGAGAGAAAGCCAAGTGTACTGAGTTTTGGTGACTTCTAAGGGGTAGCAGTGGAATACTTGATAGAAGCGAAAAACGCTACCTTTACTTGGACGCTAACAGGATCTCAACAGGTTCATATCAGACAACCCCATGAATACCAACTTTGGGGAAATAAGCCAGCCAAATGCCTTTTGGTCAAGTTATTGTGACCCTATGTTTTTCTCTCCAGGTTGGGAGACCTGGGAATATAGGGCTCACACATGTAAACAAACTAGCAAATCATAATACAACCCATTAAAGTATTACATGTATAGATATAGGGTGGCTTTAAAAGGGTGTGCCAAAGCCAATCTGTATGGAGGAGAGGGAGCATACCTTGGGAGCACTTCATAGAATAAATGATGTTAAATTAAGTCAGGAAAACTGAGTATACATTCACCAGGCAGCAACTGGCTTGGTGAGCATTCCAGGCCAACACAGAGAGGCAAAAGAGAGGAGGACCGTGTGTCATCAGCCTAGCTGTGATTTGTGGTATACATGGAGACAAAATGACAATAAATAAGTCTGGAAAGGTATAACTTGGATTTTACCACTGCAAAACCCCTTCAGTTTGTGTGCATAAGAAAACTTTCTTTGGGATCTTTGTGGTGAGCAACCTTGAAGTGGAGGAGTGCCTATCAGCTCATGTGCACGCCCAGCAATAGGTTTGCCCAGATTTCAGGTGGATTTTGTGAAACAATACATAATATAATATTCATAGAATGCAATCTGGACTTTCAGGAATGGCTGTACCCAAAAGAATTGCAAATAAGGGGTGTCCCAAAATTCACGCAAGAAGTAATTTTAATAGAAAACACAGGTTTATAGTTAAAAATCGTAAATTTTCATTGCTCAACAATGAAAACGCGTTGTTCTTTTGTGCCACGCTCCGTTTTTAATAACCCTGAACTGTCAGCTGTCACGCTTTTTTTTTCATTGGCAACACTTTACCGCACAAATGACGCAAAATTCAAATCTTGCATGGATTTTGGGACACCCTTTATGATCTCTTTGTGGTGACTCAAGATTTTAAGACCAAAAAGTTTCATATAACTTGTTCAAGAGCAAATTATTGGTTGTTTGCCAAGCTACAAGGATAGCCACGTTCTCACACTGGAGACCAGCTTAAGTTAAAAATGCCTTCCACTCCACCCTCCTACTTAGACAGAAGAGCTCAACAGCCACAAAACTGAGAAAGGCCTCAGAATTTAAAAGAGTGGTAAAGAGGACATTTGATAACTTAAAAATAAAACAGCTGATCACCTAATGATGACTCTGTATACGCCTGGAACATTTCATTGCATTTTCCCAAGTGTTCGGAGACATTATTTTTGAAAAGATATATTCTTCATATTTAGCCACAGCCATTTCCACTTGAAATGAAAGATCAAATGTGTTGCATTCAATATACCTTGGTCACATAATTCCTTTAAAAGAAAAAAGACACTTCTTCATTACTAATTATTTGGCAAAATTTTAATTGGACTAAACTGGCATAAGACTAAAAAAAAAAAATTAGCCAAAATGATAATCCAAACCTCAAAAGGTCAGTTTGAAGACAGCACACTCATTATATATTAATAAAAGGAAATAAATCAATGAACATATGTATGACTTTGAACATTTCTAAAACTTAATATATTTTAAACTGCTGCCAAAAAACGTGGATATTTATTTTCTCTCACATTATTCCCTGATTCAAACTTAAGTACGTCTTCCGTAATTCTGAAAGGCATAACAGTCAGTGATATATCAAAGGAATGCTGCAGCCTCAGATTCACATCTTCCAAATCTCACAAGCCACAGCAATATCACTTAATAAGCAGAAGCTGACTTCTGCCAACACAGTCTTCTACTCGCCTGAGACAGGGAAATATATAGTACTTTACAAGAAGAACATTTGAATATTTACCATTTTATAGATCCTCCCTGGCTGCAGAAAGGATAAAATATAAAATAAAAAATAGCCAACTGCACTTTAGAACAATCCTTCATTGGGGAGGCATTTTTAGTGAGTGATATTTCAAAGACTGTTCTAAAGTGAAAAAAAAAATGTTTTATAAACAATAAATATTTTAGTGACTGCCACAGTGAAAATTTCATAGCATGGCTTTTGAGATGGTATACTGTCATTCTGAGAAAATTCTGCTATCTGCAATCATTTCTAAAAATACAACAAGTAATGTTTTCCTACCAAGTGAAAGTCATCTTTAAATTTCCACACCAATTATACTTTCTCTAAAATCAAATCGATTTCTACATGCAAATTTATCCAGAGCATTTAAGAACATTTATTAAGACAACTGACTTAAATAGGTTAAGACTATAAAAATTATGCAGTGCTGTATAATAACAAAAGATCAATGGCATAGAATATATGAGCTATAAATAGATATTTGAGTTGAAAAGCCAGATTATTGAAGTTAGTGACAAATACAAGGCCCAGGTTTAAAAATCCCAGGAGGCTTATTTTCAACCTCGGATGTAGTTGAACCCCTCAGCTTTTGACCACATTTTCTAAACTCTAGAATCAGGTTGGAATTGAGACTGGAAATGCTCCCAAGACACTAAGACTGTGGTTTCTACTCCCTAGATTGCCTCTAAGGATTGATTGAGTTCTTCAGAGGCTACCAGGATGGCTCAGCGGGCTTGAGCGCTAGTCTTGCAGCCCTTGAGTCCCGGTCCTGGCCCATGCAGACCCATATGCTGAACTGGGGTGGGCAGCCCTGCCCCCACGTAAGGAATGAAACTAGGTAGAAAACTAATGATGTGTAATTGTGGAGACTGCTCTGGGTCCTCCCCCTTCTCTCTGTCTCTCTATGTCAAAAACAATAAAATGAATAAATAATATATCTTTAAATTCTTCAGAATGATAGAGTTTAAATGCTTAAGTAGTACAGGCTAATATTCCAGGTCTCAAAAGAAAGTTAAAGCTAAGAAAAGCTTAGGGAGGACATGACAAAGTCACTAATGGTAGGCTAAGAACCCTGAGTAGGGAGAAAGGCTGATTCTAGTAACTTTGACTACCAACTTGTATAAGCAATATGTAGTTGTATCTAGAGTCAAAGCTAAGAAATAAAGTCTAAGTTGAGAACCAGACCCAAAAGTCTAGTCTGTGCCTTGTACGTGAGGTGCCCTGACATTCAGGTGTCAGGGTTCATAATGAAGGCTGGAGGACAGATGAGGTCCAAGTAGCAATAAAACAAGGACAACCACCTCATCACACCATCTTCATGCAAAGGGCAGATCAGTGACCCTTAAAAGAGTGTTCATTTTTGACAATTTCTCATCAGCCATTCTGAAATTTGCTGTAGTTTAAAATGTGTTTCAAAGATTGTGTAACATGCCCCACAAAACCCCATTTCAATTATAAATGATCATCTTCCTTTCTTCCTGGGATCCATAGATGATTCAAAATTGGAAAAAAAATAAACCTTTGTTAGGATAAAATAACTCCAATAGAGAGAAGATTACATGTATTTTTAGCTCCACACTCTAGAAATTAGAAAGCAAGTCACAAAAGGTGAGCAAATTCAAAAAGTAGAAAATACTCATTCCATAGTAAATACAGAATGATGACCAACACTTGTTATTAAGAATAAAGTAGGTTTAGAGAAGAAAAAAGTCACATGGCAAGGTGGTCTTTCCTGTTTGCTGGAAACAGTAATGGTTTCAGGGAAGGGGAGAGAAATGTCAAGGTACCTGAGAAAATTGGGAATAAACAAGGAATTTCACCATTAGTAAGATGAAAGGCATTATTATTATTATTATCATCATTATCACTATTATCATTATTGAAAGCTAAGAGTGCTGAGAGTTACCAAGAAAGAACATCAGATAGCAGAAGATGTGAAATTGACACACTGACAAGGAATCAAGAACATGCTCTAAGGCAGAGAAGTGGGATGATTGTCAAAGAACACATGAGATTAGAAAGAGCATTTGATCATTTTTACTATTAATTTTCAATTTATTTCACAAGGGCGTCAAAGGACTTTCTATACCAGCTATTACAGAATACTAAAGCACCAAATTAGTCAACGAAAAAAACAGAGAAAGCAAGAAAATAATCCACGACAATCCAGTAAAGCTGTGATTGGGGTCTGTGCACAGAAACGCGCAGCATAAGGCCTTCTGGAGTTGCCTGAGCTGGGAGACCAATTCAACTTTCATTTGTTTCCAGTATTCAAAGCAAAAAGGGATATAAGGACAGTGAGGTTGCTAGCCTTTCTCTTACACACTCATCCTTCCTCAGGAAAATCCTTGAAGGAAAAACAAAAGCCTGGGCTGGTCCAGGTAGTATGAGCCACGAGGGCTTTTCTACAGGGCAAAGCCAAGCAGGGAGGTAGTTGGCAGCCAGAAATACCAAGCAAGTGGGAAGCATGGAGAAACAGAGCCTCTTGGTCGCCACACTTAAATTGCCAGGAATAGAAGACACAGTTGGTGAATACGAATGCTATGGATGATATCTGCTGAGATACTTCCAACAGAGAGGAAAGTTGTGGGACCCTCAACCACCATACGTACATGCCAGGCCCCACACTCTCCTTCCTGTCATGCTCAGGCATCACCTACATGACCAGGAGGACAATGTCCTTGTCCCCATCCCAATGTCTGCTTCGTCCCTCCCTCATCTCTCATCTGTTTCCCTCTCTACCCAAGTCCTCTCTACTCTGTTATACGGAACCTCTGCCCCACCGTGACAGACTTGACTAAACTTCACTCAGTGCTTCTTTGTCTCAAAGAAACTCAGCTAGTGCCTAACAGCACGGTCTGCCTTGCTCATGGTCCTAGGACCCCAGTCCATGGACAGACACCGAAGCTGCCCTCAGCCTTCTCCTACTGACACCTGCACCTCCCAGACCAGCATTTTTATTTTCTTTATCTTACAGCCTTATTGTTTTTTCAGAAATTTTGTCTTCAGAACATTTTTATGATTCCTTTTGTCACCAGAACAAACCCTGTGATCACTATGAAATCATCCTCCTTAATCGCCATTTGCTTGTCTTAATCTCTCATGTCTGCTAAGGGAAATCCAATGGCTTTTCTTCGTGACTACGAAAACGAGAGCAAGGTTTAAAAGAAAACCCTGCATGACTAGTTCCCTAAACACACTATGATATTTCTTGCCTCCACAACTCTACACGTTATTATTTTTCTCTAGAATGCCTTCCCATAACATTTTTCTCTGGAAAATGATCCTCCTCCAAGAGTCCTCTCATTTCTGGGGCACATGCTGAGCTGTCTCAACACACCCATGGGCCTCCATTGTACCACTGCTGCAGCTTGTATGTATAAACACAATGGAAATGGATCTCTCACAGCAATTAAGCTACCTGCCTGTTTGTTCCAAACTCCTTAGTTCCCAGGACCCAGGACCAAGGGAAGGTCCCAGCACATTGGCAGACAGTAAACATTTATGAAAGAATGAAATTTTCTGAACTCACAATCTCTTGCTCGAAAAGTACGTTAAGGGTACTTTGAAGAGGCAATGCCACGCTGTCCATGCCATGATAACCTACTTGGTTAGGTTTAAACCAAAAAAACATTTATGATTCCTTCAACAGAGTCACCCAGACTCTCTGTTTTGAGATCATTTTGGAACAAACTATCTGAAAAGCTGATGATATTTCTCTATTCAGTGGTGTTCATTCTCCAGATCTGTAACCACATTAAAGAAGTAACCCAAGCTGGTGGTGAAGATGGGCCACAGCTCAGTGCACATTAAAGCATCAAAACACCTCACAGTTGTTACAGATAATACATTTGCGAGTAAACAAATTCTGCTTCACATAACTACATATGTTCATGCACAACTGAGTAATTCTTTGGAAATGAATATTTATCTTCCTACTTTCCTATGAAACTAAATTCACAAGTAAGTACTAAGTTGGTTTCATGCAATTTTAAAAGTCAAACAAACTTTATCTTGCAAAATACATAACTATAAAGATAGATAAGTAGGCAGATAAATAGATATAAAGATGGGTAGATACATGTTAATTACCATCTGCATAACAAAATGAGCTGACATTTACATATTTAGTTATCTTTATGATATACTATCCTGTATATTGCTTTGGTGGTTTCTTAATAAAGTGAGTGGCATGCTTAGCTATATTATGCTGATAAGAGAGTTAGTGACCATGAGCACCATCTGGTTCTTAATATCTTCTTAAGACCCAGTAGGGCAACTGTTATTGATCCATTAGTATATGACTCAGGTGTTTTGCAAAACACGCAGACACTGCCTAAGAGCTGGAGCCAACAAAGTGTCACGCTGGTAGATAAAGAACGATGGGGGGTGTCTTGGCCTAAATACAACACGGAGAAAAATGTTTAAAGGTAATTTTTGTTCTTTTAGACCAAAGAAAAGTAATCTCCATATGAAACACATAATCCTAGAGGATGCAATGAGGAAAAGACATACAAGGAGAGTAAGACATATTTATAAATAAATATAAAAACCTTTTAGTTCTGACCTCCCATCCCCCAACTTCGTCAGGGCTTTGTTTTATCTGCTGTCTCCCCACTTCTGCATGAGCTCCCCACAGGAGACCTGGCTGCCTTCAAAATTTTCTTCACTTAAAAAGACAAGGTTGGGGCTTACTGTGCTCTTGATTTAGTGTCAATTTAACATTGAAACAGTCTTGAAAGAAACCTGGCTCTCCTGCAGGGAACTGCTGGAGAATTGGCAAAAAAAAAAAAGACCAAAAAAGGAATCGTAAATGGTCACCTCCCTTTCCTCCAAGAGAGCCTCCCTTGGAGCCTCCAACTTCATTAGAAAAGCCAATTTGGACTTTTACAATGGCTCCCCAAACCAACTTTTCTATTCCAGGGAATGGTGACATTGACCTCTTTGTAAAGCACAGCAAGAGGCTAGAAACAGGCCCAGAGGCGCCCAGCTCCTCTCTCCTCACCCGCCACCAGAGACCAGGAACCACAGGTCCAGGACCTCATCCCTGGAATCTATTTTTAGAAACGCATAGCCAACAGCTGTTTATAGCCAGCAACGGGTCTCTTTTGTACCCTGCTGTTTTAAGTTCTGAATAGAAGTCTCAGTTCTCATAAAGCTTACGAGCCTGTCTAGGCTGACCAGCTGACCTGCAGGACTTGACAGAACTACGAACTCCATGGGAACCATTTGTTTAAATCCATCACAGCAAGACGATGAGGTTCTGAGGGTCTCATTTCCTTCTCATCTTAACACTGTCTTTCCCTGTAACTGTTATCACATTTTCTAACAAACTCTAAAACCCCACTGAAAAAGCCCAGAGGGGGAGGACAGCCTTCTGACACCAGGATCTGAATGGGATTTTTGAAGCATTTTGAAGCAGTGGGTCCAAAATATTTAAAAGGGCAGCTTTTTTGTTGTTGTTGCTAATTTTAGTTTCTCAGGATCCACATAATGCAACATATATCACAAAGTCCATGTTTGGAAAAAAAAATGCTACTAGAAACATCTCCCCTGGTTAATGCCATAAATACTCAGGTTGTACCTTTTTAAGGTCAAACTATGATATATGTTTATTAGAATCAGGGAGGGGGTACGAAAATGTCAGGACAGGTCCTCTGTGTTTCAAAATCATTCATTAATAAGATTACACCTACTTATTCATCAATAATCCACACTTAAAAATAGCACAATCTCAGCATCCTATAGCTACCTAACACAGATAACCTCAATTTATCCTATGACTCTTTTTTTGTTAGTTTCACGTGTAACAAGAGAACATAATGCTTAGACATTTATAGCCCTCATATAGTGATAACCTCAAGTCTATTTCTCATTTGATACTTTATATAACTATTACAATATCACTGACTATATCTGTGCTGTACTCTACAACCCATGAATATAATAAATATATATATACACACACACATATATATTTAAGTAATAGTTGACATTCAACATTAATTTATATTATTTTCGGGTGTACAACAGAGTTGGAAGGCTTCTATATCATTTATGCAGTGCTTCCACCGATGTTATTAAGAATAAAGTTCCACCTGACACCACACATAGCTTTTTTGACATTATTACCTATACTCCCCATACTGTACCTCATATCCCCATAACCACTATTTGCTTACCAATTTGCATTTCCTAATCCCTTCACCCTTCTCATCAATCCTTCCCCACTCCCTCCCTCCCATCTGAGTCAATTAGAGAGAGTCTACTTTTATTTTGATTGTTCGTCTATTCTGTTCTTCAGATTCCACATATAAGTGAGACCATACGGTATTTGTCTCTCTCAGTCTGACTTATTTCACTTAGCATGATAACTTCCAGTTCCATCTATGTTGTTTCAAATGGTAAGATCTCATTCTTTTTTATGGCCAAGTTATACTCCATTGTGTAAATGTACCACAATTTATTTATCTAATAGTCTAAATCCAATAGGATCGGCACTTGGGTTGTTTCATATCTTGGCTATTGTGAATAATGCTGCAATAAACATAGGAGTGTGTATATTTTTTCAAATTAGTGTTTTATATTTCTTTTAATAAGTACCCAGGAGTGGAATTCCTAGGTCATAAGGTAGCCCCATTTTTTTAAAGAATAATCTACATTATGAAGACATCAAAATCACTTACCCTATTTCAGGATTGCACAATGACACAAAGTTCTTAAATCAAGGTCCAGCAAGGAACCAGGAAATGGAAGAGGCCCCAAAATGAAGCTAATTCTCAAACAGCCCTGCCAAAGTTGAAGCATGTGTGCTGTTAGCCATAAAGTCCCCAAACAAATGATTTTGCTAAACTGAATAGCTACTTTGTTTCCCTAAAAAAAAAATTTTTTTTAATATTAATATATTGAAATAAATTTTAATAATTCTGGAAACCTTCTTTTCCATGCAAAAGATATGACTGTCCTAGCTCTTAATGTGTCCTTTAAGAGGATCAAGTATAATTCAGCTGTCACTTTCCTCATGCAATTGTAAATTAGTAGTTATTTTTAACATAGTATGCATAAGTCTCTGATTGAAAATAACTGGTTGAAGGAAAAATAAGATGTTGCATCATGTTGTTAGCAGCATGCCTCAAAAGCAGGAACCTGTCCAACACATATAATTTAATAAACTTGGCAATAGAATTTAAATCAGTTTTATAATGCTCACTCAGACAGCAACAGTAGTCTTTCCTGCAGAACCCTAAATTATCCATTCATAGGGTCAACTGTAACTAAATCTTAATTGTCAGGCATAGGTCTCAGTGGTCACCTACATGTCATTCACTCAAATGAAGGCAATGTTTCTTATCAGGATGTTGGATTGCAAGGGACAGGATGGACCAGAATGAACCAAAATTGAGATACTGTCCATCAGGGCAGAGGTCAAGTTCCGGGAGAGTGGACTGAGAGTCGGAGAATTAGACAGGTGCCCCAGGGCAAGCAGGAAAATGTTGAGTGTCAATGGAGCCCTCAGAAGATGAAAAGGTTAGGAAGATACTAGGAATCTAGAAAGACAGTGTTTAAGGCCCAGGAAGTCAGGTGGTGACATAAGTGTAATGGATGAACTGAAGTTCACTCTGATCTTAAAATGAGTCATTTCCTCTGCCCTGTGCCATGTGTTCTAATAAGACAGAGTCCTGAGCCTACTAGCACTTACTGTAGATCTGAAGAGATTGGAAAGTCACAAGAAAACTTCACAAGAGAGCTCCATCCAACAACCAGCCTCATTCCACAACTGAAGATAGTGACAAAACGAGGCTGCCACCTTCAAACAGCATAAAATCTACACATCCAGGTGAGGGGACGAAATATACAGGATCACTTAATGTCGTCAATAGGTTCTGTGACTTTAAGTGAAATGACTTAAACGATGAAACTAATTTTACTGTAGACTAATTGATATAAACAAGAGTTACGTGCCTACAACATTTTATCCATGTTATAATGAGATGATGTTGAACGAAATGACATTATTCATAGACACGCGATAGGCACATATCAGCGCAAGGCAATTATTGCC
>PVKE010046284.1:0-12316 GCA_004027555.1 Craseonycteris thonglongyai | reverse complement strand
TGTTAAGAATGGTTTTAATTCTCGAAGGAAAAACTGGCTCTATTAAAAAAATATTATAGGATAGTGTCCTGTTAACCACATTTTTCATATTAAAATAAATTAGGAGGTCATTCAGACTTCAGAATAGTGTTTCTCTTTAAACTGATGCATATGCTTTCATTAAAAATAAAATTTAGCATGAAAGATGTATGAAAATTACACAGGTTTACTCATTCTTCTCAAGAGCAATGAATCCAAGCCAAATGCTATCATTACAAAGATTGTGCTTTGCTATGTGCTATATCTTGGCCCGAAAGAAAACTTTCATTTATTTATATTCAGTCTTCTCCTATCATTTTGTTTATTTATATTTAGATACAGCGGTCCTTTGCAAGCTTGTCACTGCCATTGCTCACAGCTCCTCTTTTAAAGCTAAATTGACCTCAGAAACCTAAACTTCATCCATTCATTAATCTTTTGGCGCCACATTCTAGGAGGTCAATATCTGGTCATGGTCTTCAGTTTCATATGATATGCAATATTTGTATCACGTGAATTTGATCTAAATAACCCAGTCTTGGAAATCAGTCTAAAGAGGTTATTTGGCTTACAAAAGTACTACTTGGCCCACAGAATACACTCTGTCCCAGCACACAAGAACCAACATTGTCCTCTGGTTATCCTCCCCAGTCCCACAGAACTGAGACCATGGAAGAAAGAAATATGCCCCATTATCTATGAAGTATGTTTGAGGTGTTGGCATTTTATTCCAAAAGAACATTCATTCCTCACTGACTGTCACTATTCTTTTCTATTTTGAATTTTGTGTGTGTGTCTTGAAGGTTTTAGGCTCTTCAGAAATTTCCCCTTAAAATTCAGGTGCCTGGAGACAGAAGTGGGGGTTGAGGGTTGGTCCATCCTTGTAGAAAGCTTAAGAGTTGAGGAATTGATGAATGTAAGAAAAGGACATATGTTTGAGGGAGAATGTAAAAAATCAATATTGCCTATCTCATAATTTTGTCTCCTCATATTACTTATCAAAATGCATAAAATGCAAATCCATATGCCTTCAAAAAACACTAAACGTCTATCTTCAAAAAATAAAACATCTCTGAACAATAACAGTTGGAGACATCTTTTTTCCTACCAACTTAGCAATTTTCTGAGACATCAATGAAAAGCTATTATATTTGACCATCTTCTGGGTTTCCTCTAAACTGGAACAATTAACAATAATTAAGAAAACGGGAACGAGGGCAGCTTGTGATCATCCTCTTCCTGATCCTGTTTATCGGGGTTTTTTTCACCTCTCACAGTTGGTCCATTAATTCAGGGTGGCTTTACAGAAAATTATATTTGCAAGTCTTCAATGGCCACCCATTCTTTTTACTAAAGTTGATCTGCCACAGAGTACGCCTTTGGTGCTCTTTCACAAGCCTTTCTTCCTCTTTAACAAAAGACAGGCAAACCCATCCAGCATCTTACCATGATTCATGACCCACAAATGTCAAAACTTCTGTGACTCAAAAGAAAGAAATGGTTTCAAATACCTGCATACTATACTATCTGCATGATAGGATAACAAAATCTTTTGCAAATCAAATGGTTTGAAATTCTTTGCTTTTAGCAAAACTGGAGAACCAAAATCAACTTGTCAGCTGATAGATTATGAAAACTTATCTTGATAAAAACTCACTATGAGGGGAGAAGAAAAACAAATGAAATTTATTTATTTAAAAATGGTGTATTTATTTTTCTATTGTTAAATTTATGGGGGTAACATTGGTTGGTAGAAATTACATCGGTTCCAGATACACAATTCTACAACACATGACTATGTGTTGCGTTGTGTGCTCACCACACAGAGTCAGTTCTCCTTCCATCACCATAGACTCCGTTCACCTTCAAAGTACTCTCCATTTGATGCAATACGAAAGTTTTTGAACTCATTGATTTTTTTTTTTGCAATGGTAAACTAGATTCTTTTTTTTTTGTTAAATTTAGGTGACATTGATTGGTAACAATTAGATAGTTTCCAGATGTACAGTCCACACCACATCACCTATACATCATATTATGTGCCCACCACCCCGAATCAGCTCCCTCCGCCATCACCATATATCCAGTGTCCACTTCCCCCACCCAACTCTCCCTCCCCCCTCCTTTCCCCTCTTCAGGAACTCATTGATTTTGATGCCGTTTAGTGTTTCTGCCGTTTTTTGTTTCTCCTCCCCATCACCAGCAAAATGTTTACCTCTGAGAACTTCTTTCATCCAGGAAAAAAAAAAAAAAAGTCACTTGGGGCAAGATCAGGTCACTAGGGAGGGTGGGGCGTGGGGATCATGTCCTTTAAGGTCAAAAACAGCTGTAAGCTCAGCGCCGTGTGGGCAGGTGCACTGTCAAGTCACACAGTGTTTGCGTAAATCATCTGTCCTGAAATGGGTAACTGTGGTGAAAGAGTTTCCAAAAAAATGCACTGCAGCTGAACACAGCCTCTCACGAGCTGGTACGCTGGTGCGGATGGTTCCTAGACTACTCACCTAGCCAGGGAAGTGAGTACTACAAGGGGCCTGACGTCCTGAAGATATTTCAGGTTTTTTGGGTCCCTGTATATGAATTTTGACAAATATTACAGAAAAAAAATCAAACAACTGATTGAGTATAGCAAATATCATACTAATACTGCTATAACAAGTACTGGTATTCTCCATTCTCATTTACTTATTTGAATATTTATCAGCATTTATGTACATAAAAAATAAAATTTACGCTGAATCCTAATTAATCCTAGCAATAAATAGTATCCATAGGTACATGAATGAATTGGGAAAAGACCTCCTTCATCGATCTCATTCAAATCATGAAGAGAGGGGCAGTGTGGCTGAAAGCGCAAGTTGAGAATAATGAGAAACAAGGTACTCAAACAGGCATGAGCCAGGTCAAGTAGACCTTTGTTGGCTCAGGTATAGAGTCTGACTTCTATTCCAAGTGCACTTAGAAGCCACTGGAAGATTTTAAGCAAAGGAGTAATATTACTTGATTTATGTTTTTAAATGATCATTCTGGCAGATCTGTTGATATGAAAACTGTAAGGATATTCTAATCAATATGTCATAAATAAAGAACAACTTCAACAACACAGGCAAAAGGGCAACACAGGAGAGAGGCTAGAGCAAAGGATGAGACACCAAGAAAAATGGCTCAGAATACAATGTCAGTCTCTGGTGACAAGAGCTGTTTGTCCTTAGAAATGGATCTTTCTTTACTTATTCTTTCCCTCCTCCTTACTCTAAATTCCTTCAGTACTCACTGCCATTATCTGTCCTCTAGCTGTCCAAGTGTTCTCACTACTTATGTCTAATGTGCCAAGTCCCCTTCAAAAAAGTTTATTCTCTCAGTGCAGTTCACTTCAGCTAGGTGTTAGAAGGGAAGCAACCTGATTCCACTAACACTAAGTTTAAAGTCTTCGAATAATTCCAAGTACATATGCATTTAAAAAACTTGTTAAAACACATGAATAGCATGAGTTTTAGACAATATGGGAGCATGGCAGGTATAGGCAAGAGTGTGATGAGAGGCTGTCTCTTTATATAATTTGCCTCTGTATATTACAGTATCTGACATATAATGCCTGATATACAGATATTTAGGAATGATTTATTATATTTTATACAATGGGGTACATTTTTGCCCTTCTTTGAAAACTAAGATCTCTTGTTTCCTTATAATGTGATCACTTCCATATATTTCTCTACTTTTAGCTCCAGAACACAAAAAATGAAAAGGTATAATTAAAAAATTTAACTTTTCTACCAAAAAAGAAAGCTATCAAAGCCTGAGTATCTCACTTAAGGATGATTCAGCTAACACTATTCTGTTACTGATATCTAAGCCTAGTGACTCAACAAACTATAAATTTTAAATCTGAAGCAAGTTACAATGTTACTAAATAAGGAGAAGGCATTAAATTGAAAAAAACATTAATTAGATCAGCACAGTGATCTCTAATGTGCAAGGCAGTGTGGGGAAAAGAGAAGATATTTTAAATTCATCTGGAGATTAACTGTATGTTTACACAGCCCTGATTATCTTGCAATGACCTATTCAAGCAGCACTTACATTCTGAGAGAGACATGGATTCACATAACTATTTATCAGCCAATTCCTTTCATCATTATAGACTCAGACCAAACACTTGTTATCCCTATCAAGATGCTTTAAGGTATCACATGGTACAAATCAATACAGGACATTAGCTCACATTTGGAAGTGTCTCCAATTATGACCACTCTTTATTTTATAGTACATTCTGGGAATAAGAAAAGCCATATAAATAAATTGTGACATACCTGAAGCTTATGTTGAAATGCTAAAACATGTTTTGTTTATTTTTCTAAGATATTGAAACACTTGACTGCTCTCTAACAGAGGATATAGCCATAATCAGAACTGTTTTTGATGCAAATCATGACTATTAGTATCATTCATTTTATTGTACTATCCTCAGTAATGAAGATTTGCTCATGTACTCGTTACCCCCAAGAGTTCCTTTTCCCTTCATTTGACAATAACTGTAAAGAACCGATCTTTCTTTTTGCCATCTAATTTGTTGCTTCTAGTCACAAATATACTAAGACATCATACTCCCACTGATAATTTTTATGATAAAATTAATCATAAATACAAATTCATACCAGCTTTTCCAATTCAAATACATGACTACATAGATTTTACTCTTTGAATTTATATTTTTGTCTTTCTCTTATATGTAAAATATTAATTAGTATAACAGTAACATATTTATTAGTGCTATTCTATCATATGTTATATTAATACAAACACATACCCATGCATATATAATAGGTTGGTTCAAAATAACAGTCCTGGGCATCAGCATCATAGCAGTGAGAAAACTTCTTTGTATCACCCATTAAATCTACAACTAGTTGGACATCTGTTACCCAACAAAGGTTCCTATGCTCAACACACTAGCACACCTGAGATCCACACATCAGTACATCTGAAGGTGGGAGAGGTAGAACAGGAAGAAAGCCAGGAACAGTCCCCGCAGAAGTAGTCTCCCAGTTGCTGACGTTAGCCCAGGGTCCCAATTAACATGGTGGCTGTGAAGGACTTACCATAAAGCCCTCTCATTACAGTCTAGTGGAGGGTAAGAGGGGCAGAAGCAATGTTAGGGCCTGAAAATGTGGCCCCTCCTCTCCCAGTCGCTTTTGATGGAGCCTTGTAGGAGCAGCAGGGAGGTGTCTACGGCCTCCCAGCTACACATAGCACAGTGGCATGAGTGGCCACAGGCATCCATATGGTAGTGCAGCAGTCTTGCAAACTTCCCAAGTGCAACACCCCACCATCACAGTTGGGGGGGCCATGAGACCAAGGTGACCCAGAGACAGCTGGGATTCTCACTACCCCTAGTGACCCAGGTAGCAATTCACTTGACCACAGCAATGTTCTTCCCCACTCTGGATTTGTAGGTAGTGCAAGTAATAGAAAACAAAAACTTGCACGATAGCATTCTCTATAAGAAAACAAAAGAAAGACCTCTAATTATCAATCTGTTGAATTGTTAAAATCAAAATAGTATCTAAATAAGAAAGGTGTTGATTACTTCAAATATACCAGCAAAGGGACAACTAATCAAGTACTATGAACAACCAAGGTAACATGGTAACAAAAAGAAAACAACAATTCTCCAAAAAAAGAAACTCAAAGTCATGGAACAATGAAACCAACACAATAAAGAATTCAAAATAGTACATCCGGAAACTATCTAATTGTTACCAATCAATGTCACCCCAATAAATTTAACACACACACACACAAAAATTCAAAATAGCAGTCATGAAAAGACTCAACAAGATACAAGAAAACTCAGAAAAGCAGTTCAATGAGCTCAGATATAAAATTAATGAACAAAAGGAGTACTTTAACAAAGAGATTAAAACAATAAAAAAGAACCAAACAGAAATTCTAGAGCTGAAGAACTCAATAAATGAGAGAAAGAATGCATTAGAAAGCATTAGAAATAGAGAAGACCAAATGGAAGAGATAATTAGTGAGATCAGAAACATAAATCTAAAAATGATTCAGGTGGAAGCAGAAAACTAAGACTTAAAAAAAAATTAAAGAGCTCTGTGAGAACTCTGACTCCATTGGAAAGGGTAACATAAGGAAGGAACTGGAGATTCCAATATAAGAAGCTAACCAAATATCAAATTACTTCAATGCAAAAAGACCTTCTCAGAGATACATTATTTAAAACTTTCAAAAGTTAATGATAAAAAAAGAATGCTCAAGGCAGCCAGGAGAATAAAGACAGTAATCTACAAAGGAAGTCCCATCAAATTATCATTAGATTTCTTAGCTAAAACACTACAGGCCAGGAGAGAATAGAATGATATATTGAACTTATTGAAAACAGAAACAACCAGCCAAGGTTATATCCAACAAAGTTATCCTCTAGATGTGAAGGAGAAATAAGGGCTTTCCCAGACAAACAGGAGATGATGGAATTTACCACTGTAAGACCTGCGTTATAAGAAATGCTGAAAGGAGTTCTACCCAGAAAAAAAAAAAGATAAAATTAAATAAAATTTTAAGTAAGGTGATAGAAAGAAGCAGGAATCTGCAATTCTATTTCAGAATAGGGTGTTAAACACTTAATATAAAAGTTAAAAAGGAAAAAAGGATTAAAAATAACTATAGCTACCCCAATTTGGTAATAAACACGTAACATTAAAAGGGATAATTTGTGACAACACAAACAAAAAAGGATAGAAGGTCAAGGTTGAAACTCACATAGGTAAATGAAGATAAGAAAAAAGACAATTTTGTCTATAAGACATTATATATAAACTTCATGGTAACCACCAAACAAAAATCTAGAGCTGAGACAAAACAATAAAATTTAAAAAAAAAAGGAAACAGAGAAAAACATTATAGAAGACCACAAACTAAAATAGCAGATGGAAACGTAAGGGAAAAGAAACAATCGAGATACAGAGCAATCAGAAAACATTAGATAAAATATCTGCAAGTAAGTCCTCATATAGCAAAAACCATCCTAAATATAAATGGTCTAAACTCACCAATCCAAGGCATAAAGTAACTGGATGGATTACAAATCAAGACCAAACTACTGCTGCCTTCAGGGGACATATCTCAGTTCCAAAGACCAACAGGATAACATTGAAGAGGCGGAGTGTTAGCGGAGAGAAACAGTGCCCAGGCTCATGCTGCCTGCGCTGTTCAGCCAATAGACTGGCACAGGAGTTGGGTCTAGAACAAGCGTTTATTACAAGGGCCCCCGTTACCCAAGATGGTGGAGGATGAGTGGAAGAGAGGAGAGGAGCCTATATTTCAGAGCTGCATGCAACATGCAAAGAGAAATAACTCTGCTGCCACCCCCAGACCTGTCCTAGATCGCACCCGGAGCCCTTCTCCCTTTTAATTTTTTTTTTCTTTATTGTTTTTGACAGAGAGAAAGAGAGAGAGAGATACAGAGACAGAGAGAGAACTGAACTGGGGGAGCTCCCAGTTCAGCACGTGGGTCCGCACGGGCCGGGCCGGGATTCCATCCTCGGTCCCCGGCGCTGCAAAGTGAGCGCCTAACCCACTGAGCCATCCCGGCTTCCCCTCTTCTCCCTTTTAACAATACCGTTCTTTGGAGAAGACTGGAGGCTGCAGAATGATCTTCCCTTCAGATCTCCCAGGCAGCAGAAAGAACATGGCAGCAGAAAGAACATTGCAGGGATTGATCCACTGCTGTTCTTCATGGGCCTAGCTGCCTGCAGACTGCAAACACCTCTGGGTTCCAAAAACTCCTGCACAAAAGCTCCTCCAAAAAGCCCTCATGTATTTATATCCTCGCCAGTAATTGACAGGAGGGTCTCTCTTTCCCTGTCAATCATAGCCCATTACCACTAATTATCCACATCTGCCAGCCTGCAATGTTTTGGTTCTTGTGAGTTTCAGTTCATTAGTGCTAATTAAACTATATCTACCTCCAGCAGCTTCCCCTAGCTTTCATTCTAACAGAGGAGAGAGCTGGGAGGTGTGTGCCTGCTTATTTACAGCTATTCTGGGCAGCCTCCTCCTTAAGCAGCCACTCCCTTCTTCACCCTGCTATAGAAGGTGATACTCACAGCAAATGGTACCAGAAAAAAGTTAGTGTAGCTATAGTTATAGCAGACAAAATTAATTTCAAGACAAAAAAAATGTAACAAGAGATAAAAATGGACATTTCATAATGATAAAAGGGGCAACCCATCAAGAAGACATACATTTATTAATATATATACACAAACCTAGGAACACCAGAATACATAAAGTAAATATTAACAGAGATAAAGGGCAAAATACGAGTAGACAGCAAGACATTCATAGTAGGAGACTTTAACACCCCACTTACACCAATGGATAGATCATCCAGCAGAAAATAAAGAAATATCAACCTTAAATGATGTATCACACCAGATAGAGTTAATAAATGTTTGTAGAATTTTCCATTCAAAAGTAACAACACAAATGGACCATTCTCAAAGACAGACAATATGCTGAAACACAAAACATGTCTCAATAAATTTAAGAAGACTAAAGTCATATCTTCAAGCATCTTTTCTGACCACAAAGGTATAAAACTAGAAACCAACTATAAGAAGAAACCCGAAAAAAATCACAAATACGTGGAGATTGAACAACACACTACCGAACACCTATTTGGTTCATGAACAAATAAAGGAAGAAATGAAAAGATAATAGAAACAAATAAAATGAGAACACAGCATACCAAAACCTTTGGGATGCAACGAAAGTGGTACTAAGAGGGCAGTTTATAGTAGAACAGGTATACCTTAAGAAACAAACAAAGAAACAAAAGTCAAATTATCTAACAACTAAAGAAACTACAAAATAAAGAATAAATGACCCTAAAATCAGTAGAAGAAAGGAAACAATAAAAATCAGAGTGGAAATAAATGAAATAGAGAATAAAAAGACAGTAGAAAAAATTAATAAAACAACAAGCTGGTTCTTTGAATAGATAAACAAAATTGACAAACTTTTAGCTATATTTGTTAAGGATAAAAGAGAGAAGATTCAAATAAATAAAGTCGAAAATAAAATAGAAGTGACAACAGATACCACAGAAATACAAATGATTATAAAAGAATACTATGCAAGACTATAAACCTAGAAGAAATGTACAAATTCTTAGAAGCATACAACCTTTCTAGACTGAATAGTGAAGAGTTAGAAAACCTGAATAGACTGATCATTAGCAAGAAAAATGAAACAAAAAATCAACCCTTACCCCTAAAAAAAACAGCCCAGGGCTTCACTGGTGAGTTCTATTAAACATTCAAAAATATTTAATAACGATCCTCAAACTTTTCCAAAAATTAAAGAGCAAGGAATGCTTTTTAACTCATTTTATGAGGCCAACATAACCCTGATACCAAAATCAAGCAAGTACATTAAAGAGAGAGAGAGAGAAAAGAAAATTAAAACCCAATATCTCTGATATACATAGATGTAAGTTTTCAACAAAATACTAGCAAATTGAATATAATACATCAAAAGGATCATACACCACAATCAAGTGGAATTTACTCCAGGGATGCAACGATGATTCAATATTCATAAATCAATCAACATGATACACATTTAAAAAAGAAAGATAGAAGTTATATAATCATTTCATTAGATGGAAAATATATATATTTGACAAGATACAACATCCCTATATAAAGCTCTTAATAAAATGGGACTATAAGGGAAGTATGTCGACATTATAAAGGTTATATATGATAAACTCATCATACTCAATGGTAAAACACTGAAAACTTATCCTCTAAGCTCAAGAACAAGACAAAAATGCCCACTCTCAACACTTTTATTCAACATAGTACTAGAGGTCCTAGTTAGGGCATTTAAGGCAAGAAAAAAATAAAAGGCATCCAAATTTGAGGGAAAAAGTTAAACTGTTACTATTTGCTATTTTGTTACTGTTAGAACTTAATCTCCATAAAACCCAATGAGTCTAACAAAAGTTTAGTAACTTGCCCATGAATACATAGTTATTAAAGCAGAGTCATAAATCAAAGCCAGTCTGACTTCTACTATGTCATGAATCCTCATGTAGCAACATTCCAGAAGTGTTTGCACTTTAAAAGAGAAAACCTACAGAAAACAGTGTTAGAAAGAAAGAAAAGGAGAATGGGGAGAAAGAGTTGCATTAGTGGTAAAATTCTAGATACCAGAAATGAGCCAAAAAGGATATTCTTTTGGGGTTACTCCTTTCTTAAAGTTTTTCAGCTCACTTTGCTATTCCATGTGCGTGTAACAGCAGCCTCACACACAGTTCTTGGTTCGCACACAGTTCTTGGTTATCTTCAATGACATTGGCTTGTCTATTGCCCAAGCTCAAAATATTTCAAATAGAGTGGTAAAATATATATAAAACAGTAAAGTAGCTTTTGAAGATACCATATTTTTTCATGTATAAGATGCCCCTTTGTATAAGACAACCCCACTTTTCTAACCCAACATTAAAAAATTAATACACAGATTACTCCCATGTATAAAATGACCCCCAATATTTGGTCTAACAAGTTTAGACAAAAGTACTATATTATGTACATGGAAATATATGGTATTTCTCAGTAATCACTGTCATGTTTTAGTCACATAATTTACTAGGCTGTTCCTTATTGCTCCTTTAAGAGTAAGGTTGTATATTTAGAGCTCAGAGATCCTAGAACTGGGATGGGCAAGACACTGATTATGTATGGTTCAATGGTGGACCACCAAGCAAATTTGTGGTGACCCCCTGAATTAAGAAAAAAGTGTCATAGTGGATGTCTCATCACCCCAGGGCCTAGCAGCTAGGCAACTAAATGTAAAAAAACACATTTTTGCTTGTACTCATACAGCTGCTAGAGGTGAGAATCAGCTCTTCGCAATCAAGGTGGCTGTATGTATTTGAGCAAACAAAAATAAATAGCTAATGGACCACGACACTTGGAGAAAATTAGAAGTAGCCTTACCCTGAAAAAGTCCACCCAGGCCTGTGCTAAATAGTGAAACTTGAAAAATGGCACTATAAAAGACAAGACTGAATACACAGCATTAGAATGCAGCCATGTGATTAATCAGGTGCACATCTTTCTGACTATGGTGGATTCATCACACACTGTCTCGTAAGCATAGTCACACCTCTACGCACAGCTCATGTTTGGGAAGTGACTGCCTGGTGTGAATCTCTCATCTGAGCAAGCCAGCTGATGCAGTAATGGATGGTACAGCCTCAAACTTAGCAACAAATATCCACAATGTCCCCTTTAGAGCTAGGCAACTAAATTAATGTTGCTAATCCATTGGGTTCTAAGCACCAAGAAGATAGTTTCTTTTGCACAATTTCATAGGCTTCACTTTTTTTTTCATTGCTTAAAACAGCACTATTTGAGTAGCCAAAATGTTTGCATAATAGGTATTTTGCAGACAGTTTTATTTCATACTTGAATTTTTTAAGCCCGGTAGGTGCTTAGCTTTTCCCAGGCTAATTATATATTCAAATCGAACTGTAGCCTGTTGATTTCAGCCTTTGTCTGCAATTAAGGGAAAAAACTCTAAGGGAGAAAAAGCACAGTTTAACCCACTGGCCAAGTTAAAATAAGTTGTCCTCAAAGCTGTCTGAAGTAAAAAGTATAATACTATTTGATGTGAGTCTAAATGCATGCACAGGAAATACTTAAGACAATTATATTTTAAATGAGGGAGGTAATGAGACCTAAAAGGAGCTAAGCTTTCTATAATTCATTCAAATTGGTAGAATGATTGCATCAGTAGACAGCATCACTTCCTAAAACTATTCACTGTCCTGTCTCAGAGTGCTGGGTAAGTGATTTATAGTCACAACATAGAACACAAGGAAACACAGTTTGTCAATAAAGCCATAACAGACAAATATAAACTGCTGATTATTTAATTTTATTTATTTAAATTGTTAAATTTATTGGGGTGACATTGATTGGTAACAATTAGATAGTTTCCGGGTGTACAAGTCCACATCACATCATTCATGCATCGCATTATGTGCCCACCTCCCAGAATCAGCTCCCCCTCCATCACCATATATCTGGTGTCCACTCTCACCTCCCCCCACACTCCCCCTTCCCCCTCCTCCCCCTCCCCAGGTAACCACCAAACTATTGAGTGTGTCCATAATGCTGGTACCCACTCCTGCCTCCCCCTCACTCTCCCTCCCTCCCTCCTCCTCCCCCCTCCCCAGGTAACCACCAAACCATTGAGTGTGTCCATA
>PVKE010046283.1:0-12316 GCA_004027555.1 Craseonycteris thonglongyai | reverse complement strand
CATATTTATTTCTATTTTACTTTTTGACAGATAGAGAGAGAGACAGAGACAGAGACAGTTAGAGAACCGAACTGTGGGAACTCCCCAGTTCAGCACGTGGGTCCTGCCTGGGCCGGAGCCGGGATTCGATCCTCGGTCCTCATGGCCTCAAAGCGAGCGCTCAACCCGCTGAGCCGTCCCGGCTTTTCCCTATATACATATTCTAAATAAAGATATATAATATAAATATATATATTCTAAAGTATTAAAGGTCAAAGAAGAAATTCTACAAAAATACCAGACTCTAATGAACAAAACAGCATCTAGTACTTAATTCTTTTCAAGGAATGAACTGCTTTCTAATTTTTAATGAATTCACTTATGTATTGAGGTCTTGGATTTTCTTTAAAGTTAATAAACAATTTAATTCTTAATAATATAATCTAATGAATGTGTCAAATGATACAAGTTTCAATTGAAGATTGACAAGGAAAAGTAATGACAGGTAATTATATTATTTTTCTACAGAATGTCAGTAGCTAAAAACATCCATTGACTGAAAAAGAGCCACTAACATAAAAGCCTAATTTCTTATCTTTTATAAGACAGCTAGTAGACTTATAATTCTTATTTTAAACAAGATTCTCTACCATGCTGCTTAATTTTGCTTCAAAGGGTTACTTTTCAAAAACTTACTTCAGAACATTTATGGTGAGCAGTCCATTAATTGCAATTTTTTTTTCATTTACTTGATCAGATTCATAAATAATGAGTCAGATATCCATAAAACTAAGAACAAGCTCTATTAATCACATAATAAAATTAATCATGCTGGCATCACTTACTAGATGATTATCATGAACCACACATTATACCAAGGACTTTACCTCATTTAATTCTTTTCATAATCTTATTATATAAATATTGTGTTTATCCCCATTTTCCAGAGGAGGATATTGGAGCTTAGAGAAGTTATTTTACCCAAATGTGGTTCCAAATTCCTCTCAGATGCAAATCCCTAAGTTTCCTTCTTCCCATCCTCTAAGTTTATAGAAGTATGAATAGCTTCTTCATATTCCTTTATTCATTAAAAAATACCCATCAACTGCTAAGTTCCAGGCACTATCTGTCCTGGGTGCTAAGAACACAGTGGTGATATATATATATATATAGATATATATATATAGATATATACACACACACATATATATATATATATATAAATATAATATATTTCTCTTGCTTTAAGAGAGCATACATTCAGACAGAGATATATAATAAATCAGATAATGGTAAGGACTATGAAAAAAATTATCACAGATTAACAGAATGGAGAGGTTAATGAGTTTGGGTGTTGGACAGAGGTCAGACTGTTTATAAAAAGTTTAGTGTTCCCCACACCTTTTTCTCATTAGTTATCCATTCCCATTTCCTTACCCTCCCTCAGAACAAAAACCAGATTTTAGATAAGTAATACGTACTAAAAATTCTAAGACCAAATTCTGGTTTAAAATCTCTGAGGAAACTCTAAGTCAAAAAATAGAAACAGAATTGAGAGTAGAATGAATGGATATTTTTCATACATTTAAAAACAAATATTTTTTAAATTATTTTCAAATTAGACAACCAAACTTTAATAAAATCATTGCTAAAATTTCTATACTACTACCTTTACCCTCCCTTATCTTACTGTCAACATGCTTTTAGTGGAAAAGAAAAGAACTTTATCTGTTTTCACCATTTTTATTGACAGTTTCCAGATAGTTTCATGTCTCAGGAAGAAAACACTTTCTTCTCCAAAGGTTTGAAGCCACCCAACAGTGAAAGAGTGGCCACTGAAGATCAACCTGAAACTATCGACTATACTACATCAAAAACGAACTGATCATCTCTTCAATGAAGACATGTGGAAAGAGTGAAGTTACACAGAAAATTTTAGGACTAATCACATACATATGCAAATCAGATACCCCATGCCACTTGACCTTACAATAAACCAACCACCAGCATTCTGTTGTTGTTACAGTGATACCTTGGAATCCAAACACCCCAAAACTTGAACAACTTGGAATTCAAACAAAAAAATCGAGTAAATTTTGCCTCGGGATCCTAACGCTGCTTTAAAATCTGAACACCAACCTGTTGTTTGTATGGGACATATCAACTGTATGGCCCGTAGCTTTATCCAAACACCCACTTGTCTTGGAACTTGAATGTTTTGGAACTCGAACAAGGTTCTGAGACAGATTAAGTTTAAATTCCAAGGCATTACTGTATTTCTGTTATTGTTGTTTAATTTTAAGACAAAGATTATTTTAAGGCAGGGGTATTCAACCTTTTGGCTTCCCTGGGCCACAATGGAAGATGAAGAATTGTCTTGGGTCACAAATAAAATATACTTACACTAATGATAGCTGATGAGCTAATAAAAAAAAATTACAAAAGAATCCCATAATGTTTTAAGAACGTTTACAAATTTGTGTTGGGCCACATTCAAAGCCATCCTAGGCTACATAAGGTCCATAGCCCATAGGGTAGAAAAGTTTGTTTTAAGCCTTTGGTTAATATTTACATTTTTAAAATAATCTATATGCCAACCCAGAACAAGATAGGCAATACTCAAATCTGTATAATGTTCCTAATTTGTATTTGTTCCTACAAATACATACTTTTGAGAACCTAACTGGCTATTTCACTATTTCAGAGTCAGAGATTTAATAGCACTATATCCATTAGTCTTACCTCTGCAGCTAAATAATTCCCAGTTGCAAGATGTTTAAATCTGAACAAGCTGTTCCATTGTCCTGCACCCCCACGGCATGGGTCATGATGAACCACCTACAGACAAAAAGAGCAAGGACAATAATGACTAAAAATAATTCATGTTGCTGCCAAACAAATGCCAAAAGTTTACACAGGGTGCCTGCCTGTTAATGCTAACTTGTCAAATCTAGTACATGTTTTCATGAGAGGACAATGTGGCAGAAAAATCAAAATTCCTCAAAAAGGATCAAGCAATGTAACAGTTGGCTCATGGTGCATGTATGATGCTTCATCTTATATCTGCAAATACAGACTTACTGGAAGAGACATGTTTCCCAGGCCAGGGCTGGAAATACTGTGGGGTTCCCCCCTCCGTTTTTATTCAAACACTCATTCAATAGACTATTAAAAATTTACAATGTGCCAGGTATTCTTCTAGGCAATAGGGACACAACAATGAATAAGACTAGCACTTTCAATGAATAAGATTTGGCATGTGCAGGAGGAAGTAAACAAAGTGCATGATTGAGTAACCAGGGAAGCCTTACTTTAGATAGGACCATCAGCATGCGCCACTGTGAGGAAATGATACGGGAACTGAAACCTGGAGGCTAATAATGAGATCATCATGCCGAGAGATCAGAAGAGCTCATTCCAGGCAGAGAGAACTACAAATGCCAAAGCCTGGAGGTCTGGACTAACTTAATCCTGGGCCCTTTCCATGTGTGCTTTTACCAACACCATGTTCTTTGATACCTATCCTTGGAACTGGCCTTGCCCCAGATGCTGAGCCACTAGGCTCATGAAGAATAAAAGCAGAAGCTCTGAAAGAGCTGGTTATGACAGGTGGTTTGGTACAATAGCAAGGCTCAGGCTTTATAGCCTGAATGTAACTATAACTGGGTTTGAGTCCCAGCACCACCAATTACTATGGTATGATAACAACAAATAATTCAACAACTTCAAGCCTGTTTCTTCATGTACAAAATTAATTTTGTTCATAGGATTGCTGTGAATATTAAATAACATAAGGCATATCAGAGGGCTGGAATGTTTCATTATTCCTAACAGGTTACCTTTTTTTTATTAATATTGACCACTCTAGGACTCCTGTCCCAGCCTCAAATTCTGTTTGCTAATATGTAACTTTCTAATGCCTCTTGCTTGTATGTTCCTCCACTCCAGCAGTAGTTCAAATAAGATAATAATTATGAATATACTTCATACTGGATGAAGTCTTAAAAAAAACACTCCTCCTGTGGCCAAAATCCTACCCATCCTACAAGGTTCAGTTCTCAAATCAAACTTCTTCCACAAATTCTTTGCTAGTCACACCAGCAACTGTGATCTGGTCAATGTGCCAATTCTTGCTCCCTTGGGGAAGGCATGGATACTTCTGAGACTCTGATGAAATCTACTGGTTATCTCCCCATATATACACATTTTGCATACAATTATTAGAGGTTAGCAAATAACTTGAAGCTCATCATGGACCCCAAACTAAGAACTCCTATCTTATACATTAGTAGGTCTAAAATGCTAGTACAGCTCCGTAGGGCCAAATCTGGAGATAAAGAACAGAAGATGTTTTCATTGATCACAATGATTTTAGAAGGATGCTATTGGCAGTAATGAGCAGTGGCTAAGGTCATATCCTTCAATTCACAAGAGAGCTCAGCACATGCTATTAATAGCTACTATGTGTGGCACTCCGGATGCCCACCCTTCACCCTTCTCCTGACACCAGACAATTCAAGGTCCACATGAACCTCTGTTCTTTCGTTTTCCTGTCCTCATATAGAATGCCGTCTTCTCCTCTTATTTTACCTCATCTCTCAAATGCAAATGTATCCATCAAGGAAATGTATAAATACAATCTTCCAAAGTAGGTAGTTATATGTTGAAATACATATTCTATTACAAATTATTTTCCTTTTATTTCTTCTTTATGTTACAATATTTGGGGATATTATTCATTTTTAATAATATAAATAAATATATATTATATTATATTATATTATATTATATATTATATATTACCTATATATTTTATTGTAGAATATTAAAGATAGTGTCATAAAATATACACTGTCAAAGGGGAGTGATGGGTTTAAAGTGGTTGAGAATGACTGCTATTGGCCTGGATGTCCTTCACTGTTTTAATTATTTTTATTTATTTTATTTTTTTTGACGGAGAGAGAGAGAGACAGAGACAGAGACAGAGAGAGAACTGAACTGCAGGAAGTCCCCAGTCCAGGGTATGGGTCTGCACAGGCCGGGGCCGGGATTCGATCCTCGGTCCCCGGGGCTGCAGAGTGAGCACTTAACCCACTGAGCCATCCCGACTTCCCCCTGGATGTCCTTTAAATCAAGGTAAATTTGTCAGATATTGGCTGATATATAGGTAATTGTGTGTAACTTATTTTTCTCCACTGTATAGACAGGTTCTTTAAAGAAAAATTCATCTTATATTTTTCCTAATTACTCTACCATACTGGAACATTTAAAAAATACTTCTCAAAGGTTGAATGAATTCTTAACTTATAGGTCTCCTCATCCCAATAGAAACAGCATCTTCAGAAAAAATAACTGTTCTTTTCAGTGACTGTGTAGTTCTGACGTTTACTTAAACTGAGTCAGCCTACTCCATCTTAACTCCAATGCCATTTGAGGCACATGGCCTTCAGTCTGATCAAGCTTGACAACATTTCACAATGGATTTTTAAAAAGCAAAATCATATATGTAGCCATATTAAACAAGAGAGACACAAAAATCCCCAGAGAAGATGGGTAAAGGAAGTAGTAATGTTTCAAATTGGTCACAACAATGAAGAGGTACAAATCAGCTCACAAAAATTATTATTTTATTGGTCTATCATAAATGATGCCTATAACAATAAAACAATTGGCCTAGTGAATCTTCTCTTGTTAATATAAATATTTATTAAAAGCCAAAATATATATATATATTTACATACCTCTATTTCCCAGAGTGCTTTAGAACTAGTAGCAGAAGTGGCTGACTGACGCAATGTGGTACGAAGGAAAATGTGCTGTTTTTTCTCATATTCATCACAAGTCAGAAATTTCTCTTGTTCTGCATGAAACAATCTAACAACATCACCCTGGTAAAACAAGTCAAAAAAACAAAAGACATAAGAAGCATTCTGATACTTTTGTCTTGATACTCTGGGCCCTTCTGCTAGCTATGTGGCTTTTAATGATTATTTATACATTTCAAAAGATAAGAGGGGGTGGGGGAACTCAATGAAACACTCATAGAGAGTATATAGTCACATTCTGGGTTTATAGGTTTACAGTGACATTCTAAACAATGAACACCAGTGCATATATAGGTTTTGTATCTAGAAATTCAGTAAGACTACCTTCCGTTCTTCCAGCAAATGTTATGTACAGGGACATACTTACTCCTTTTAGTACATCCTCTCGATAGGAACTAAATTTCATGAATAAAGTGATTTTCCAACTAGTGTTGCAATTAACAGCATTCACCTATTAATGAAGAAATGTTAAGTTATAAAACTGTAGATTACATTTTATACAAGAAGTTATTACTTTAACTAGTTAAAGGTGGAAAAGAAAAAAGACAAGTTTGAAAAATGTGCTATGCATCTGAACACAAATGTCTTCCACAGACCAGCTGAACATAGCCATAACTAATCATTATCTATTTGTACCTTAGGACTATTAATTAGCATAACTAAAATTATACTTATTAAGACAATTAAAGAAACTATGCATGGTTTTCTTTTTACTCTCATAAAAGAATCAACAAAGTATTCATTTCCTTTACTCCTGAACTTACCTCTTTACAACCTGGATTATCAAGAAGCTCAATGTTGCTGGCATGTAGTGGCTGTCCGGCATTCACAGGCATCAGAACAACTTTATCTCCCACAACAATCTGGGAATCAGAAGTAAGCTGCAATTTAGACACTGCATGGATCTTTGACACTAGAGATAACGGTACAGAAGTCCTCATGCCTGACCTAATACCTGGCCTATTTGTTTTCCATACACATTTTATTTCAATTCTTTTTTTTCTCTGAAGTAAAAACTTTGACAAATGATCATATAGTCATGCCCATAGTGCCCATTAGTCTAGATTCATAAAGCCAGTGTAGCTCTTTTACTTAGTAGTCTCCCATTTCAATGTCTATAAACACCTCCACACGCAGTCTTAGGCTATGAGCACAACAGATAAAGAGAGTAAATTCATCTGCCACCAAAAAACCTATCTGGCTAATTACTAGAACCACTTCAAATACAAGAAGAAAATGTTATGCATTTGTATTATCTCTGGAATCAAAACAAATCTGTTCAATTTTGACCTTACCTATCATTTCAGAAGTTCATTAAACATTCTAATATCGTCTGGGTTAAGAAAATACACAAGTAGGATTGGGCCTTGGGCATCTGGTTCACTTTTATCTTAAACCTGATGTTTATTTTTAAATAAGTATTAAAACTGATTATGAAAAAAATGCTCTAGAGAAGTAAGTCTATGTTGATTTTTTTATTTATACTATCATTAATAATGTCTACTTTATCTTCAGGTATTTGTCTTCATAACTCAAATTGTGGGAAAATAAAGTTATGCCTTCCTAATAACAATGAACAGTTTAATTTTACAGATACTAAAGTTACTTTTGTTGTTAAGTTCCATTAAGGACCTACTTTGTAGCACCTACACTCTCATTAGTGGACTTGCTCACCATCTCAGAAATGCAAACCAATACCTTCCCTCATTCCAACTGAATATTAGAGTAGGTTAGTTGGATAGATAACTGAGAAAAACATTAGGATGTAGACAATAAAAAGAAACAGAATTTCTCCCTGTCTTAGCCTAGACCAAGATGTTAAGGAACATAATTTCACATTTTCAATATAAATTAACCTTTTATAGATTATATACAGAAATCTATATTCACATATAGTTATCACAAATATAATTATCACAAACTATATTTGGAGATTGCAATATTATAGAGAAGCCTAAAGCTCAATAATCAAGCAAAGGAAGGTTGTTCCTTGGTTTGCAGAAATAGCTTCTCTTGTTTACAGAACTGGTCTCTATATTATACGAGAGCTGTTCAGAAAAATCCAGCCATAAATGCCTCTATTTTTCATATTAATTACATGCCTGGATACTTTCCGGACAGCCCTCGTATATCACCCTGCCTTTCAAGTCAATCATCAGTTAGATGAGGTATGTGACTCACAAGAAGCTCTCTATATACAGATGAAGAAAGAAAGATCCGCACAAAAGTGAGCAGATAAGGAGGCAGAGCTGGGCTATTTTTGTGTAAAAAAAGGAGAAAGTTAATAAAAGCATATGCATAAAAAATCCGTCCAGCAGTTAACTGGATAAAGGGGTGGGAATTGGGGAGATGGAAAAAGAATAGGACAGAGCCTTTTCATGAATTATCTTTATATTGTTTTATATCTTTGAACCATAAATTGGTAAGTAATTTAAAAATTAAATATAAACAAAAACACACAAAAGTCAACATGACATAAACACATTCCCAACGTCCTCAGAAAAAAAAAAGAACTTGTTATTGCACATGACACCAAGGCAGCTCTGTCTCAGCCATGCCAAAGTCCAAGTACTACTACTACTAACATTGGGACTTGATACCCCACCCTGCCAGTGCTCTAGCCAGACTTCCAACTTTTTAATGAACAATTGGGTTTGGTGATATGCTCATCGTATCTGCACCAAAGTATATAAAAGCCAGTAAGTTGCTAAATGTAATAATATTTTTTTGCTATGTTCTTTCTATTACAATACTACTTTGGGGATGCCAGGACAGCTCAGCAGGTTGAGTGCTTGCCTTGCAACTGTGAGGTCCTGGCCCCAGTCCATGCAAAACCATATGCTGAACTGTGTGTGGCACAATTGGTAACTGCTGAAATGGCAGCAAAGGTTCTCCCCTCCCATACGGGAGGCCCACAGTTCAGTTCCCACCCTGCGTGGCCCCACATCCACCTGTGTGGTAGGAAACCACGTCACAACTAATGGAAACTGCTCTGGGCCCTGCCGCCCTTTTCTGTCTGTCTCTGTCTCTCTGTCTCTCTCTCTCTCTCTCTCCCTCTCTCTCTCTCTCTCTCTCTCTGTCTTTCTGTCTCTCTGTCTCTCTCTCCTCTCAAATAATAAAATAAATCAAAAAAAAAAGAATACTTTGGTTGCATGTATATTCACTACTCTAAGTCTTAATATTTTACTACAACTGTCTGTAAGCTTTGAGCCAATCCATATGTTATGTGTACTTCAGAACACCACCCATAAAGCCTTATTTATTTTTAAGGTACAAGCCATATAGCCAAAATGTGCCAAGCTTTAAGGAGTTGTAAGAACAGCATTCACAATGAGAATCTAACATGCATTCGCTAATTTCCGGGTCCTTGGTCATGTTCTTGATGATCACTTTAACTAAACTAGATAAATAAAACTTGAAAATAAAATGGACAAGATGGCAATCATAAGAAATAAAATGAGTAAGAGGTGCCAGGAAGAACACAAAAGTGTGTAAGAAAACGTTCCTAGTCTCAAAGAATTCACATCTAATTAGATACTTTGGTAAATATGGAATTTTGTAAAATTCTCAGAAGAGTGTCAGCATGGGGCCTGATCGACTGCCTTCTGTGAAGCTATAGATTAAATATAGAACTTAAAGGTAAAGCCATTTTCTCCCACGTCACATTTATTCTAGTGCACAAATGTCTTTTTTTTTAATGCAATTCCAAAAGTACTTTTGTTGATTCTACATAATAGCCATGTAAGATTCAAGCTAGGAATTAACTGAAAATAAAGAGCAATTATAAAGCCTTGGCAATTAATATTCTTTTGAAGTGGCACCTAGTATGGTGAAAATAACATTGTAGTAGAAACCAAAAACACTAGAGTTTTAGTCCTGCCTTTGCTATAAATCTAAGGCATCCAGCTTTGCTAAATAGCAAAACCTCCTTGTTCTTTGAAGAGGCTCTTTCCCTAAAATCTGAATTTTTCTGTTGATTGAAAGAATTCTGGCCTTTTCTCACTTTTATAATTTACCATCATGCTAAAGAACCAACACCTTCTTAGATCAAAGTTGAAAATAAAAAATTAACTACTCAATCATGGGAAGATAAATGAAATTTAAATATTTATGTACTCTGCTCAAGGCTATTCCCAATGACTTTCTAACTACTCAACAGCAAGCAAGGGCTTCTCTGTACAGTTAAAAGGTGAGGAATTCATGAATCTGTTTTCCCCAAAACTATGCCACTATTCTATAACAAATGACAAAGGTGCTCTTAAATTATAGAAACCATTGATTTTTGAGAATATGAGCATTTTTCTCCCCAGACTACCATCAGCCCCATTCCTGCATTTCAGGTCAGACACCAAACATCTTGTTGGGAATTTACAACCTGGTTGCAATTTAAGTAATTGCTAAATAGAAAAATATATTTATAAAAGTCCTTTGAGGGAAGCCAGGGTGGCTCAGCAGGCTAAGCGCTCACTTTGCAGCCCCAGGAAGACCAAGGATAGAATCATGGCCCCAGCCCATGTAAACCCATATGCTGAACCGGGGTGGGCTTTCCATGCGGGAGGTCCCCAACCCAGCTCCCGCCCACCTGTGTGGAAGAAACCATGTTGAAAACTGATGACATACAACTATGGAGACTGCTCTGGGTCCTTCCCCTTCTCTCTGTCTCTCTCAAAAACAATAAAATAAATCTTAAAAAAAAAAAAAAAGTCCTTTGAACCTTATAGTTTCATCTTCTTAGTTTCATACACTTTGAAAAAAAATCAGTAAAAATTAAACCACTTGTTATGAAGTGATAAAATAATATTTCCATTTGCCTTCAATAAAATACAGCAGGCTTATGTTTTAGAAAAAAGCTCCCTATTTGTAAGGAAGAAAATGAGCATCACAGTACAATTTTTTACGTGGCAAATATAGGGCTGTGGATGTGCAGATGCTTTCACAGCATCCTTAATCACATACAAAAGCTACACAGTGGTGAGCAAAAACAGTGAGCCATTTCAGGAAAAAAAGCAATGTGGAAGGTTGTTTTAGCCATGCTTTATGAAGCACATCTATACAAGGATTTCTATGGCACTTAACAATTACGTTGTCCATTTTAACAAAGATGGAGTGTTTGGGTAGTAGGTTGTTTTATTTCTCCACTACAACTAGTTATTTGAAATAGTTCATTACATTCAACTCTCTAATGACTCTGTTAAGGCATTTGGGAGCAAGGAAAGGAATAGATAGAATAAATAAATAAACAGGATAGAACCCATCAATAAAATTTACAGCTAATCTAAAGGTCCCAATTTATCCAAACATTCCATTGCATTCCTTCACAGCTTGAGCTCAGGTTTTGTTTGTTTTGACATTTAATTTCCATTGACAACCTACAGACAGGGACAACCCTCAGTGGGGGACTGGAGAAGGAAACAAGCATGACAAGAAAGAGCATCAAAAGACATAGGTTATTCATAAACATATTTGGCCGCTGAATAATTGAGAGTTGATTGTAATTAACTACCTGGTGAAATTAAAATACATAGCATGCTCACAACACACATCACTTGAAACCAAAATAAAAAAGGTAGGACTTATTTTGTAAGGAATCCAACACAAGCCTTAAAGTGCATTACATTCCTGCATGCCATGCTTCTCCCAAACCTTACCGAAGGAGGGTAGCACCAGATAATTTATTAACCAAATTAAACCATGAAGCTTGCATCCTGTTGAATTGACTTTGTACTTCAAAATTCACTGGAAATATAGATTCACTATAAAAGAAGACATTTCTAAGACAAGAAACATCCAAAACACATATAAAATGTAATCAATATATTGACTGATAAAACTTCTTCACAATAATTATATTTTTATATTGCTCTGAATTGACAATGTTCACTTTTTAAATCCTTAACTATTTTTTTTTGATCACTTGATCCAATATTTGTACAATATTCTATTTAGGAAAATTATTCTGTATTCAGTGTTGACCAGCATTTGCCAAACATCTCCCATGTGGTAGGGTTTGTCAACAGATACTTTATTTACATACAAAAATATCTAACAAGTCTGTCTCTCTCTGTCAAAAAACAATAAAAATAAATCTTAAAAAAATATATCTAACCAGTACGCCTATTGAATCATTTCACATAATTTTGCTTTTCCCTACTCTAGAAAATAGCAAAAAATATTTTAGCAATGACTAAAATTTACATGATACAATACACATATGGTCTGCAACATGTTACATCTAGTTGTCATTAGCAAGCAGGTACCAATCTATAGCTCCTCACACATTACACATCTATTAAGAGGTAGGGACTGTAGATGTAAACAGCTGACCATACAGTAAATGAAATGTTGTCAGGATCCACTGCATTACCCTATTAATTCAAAGGAGAAGACACTGCTCTAAGCACAGTTCCTCCTTACCTCAAAGCTCGCTGTGTATTGAGCAGAGATGCAAACTCTGCCTCTCTCTTCTCAGACTCAGCCAATATTAAGGTTACTTAAGTTCTTTGACACAAATT
>PVKE010046282.1:0-12317 GCA_004027555.1 Craseonycteris thonglongyai | reverse complement strand
GACTGAAAAATTCAATTATTTGGCAAAGTAAATAGATATACAAGCCTAAGAAATGCAAATAATCCAAAACAAGATGATCCAAAGAAGCTCACACCAAAACACACCATAATTAAAATGCCAAACATTAAAGACAAAGAGAGAATCCTAAAAGCAACAAGAGAAAGGCAGTTACTTACAAGGGAGCTCCCATAGACTATTAGTTGATTTCTCAGCAGAATCTTTGCAGGCCAGAAGGGATTGGCATAAAATATTCAAATTGATGAAAAGCAAGGAACTACAACCAAAATAACCCAGCAAAACTACCATTTCAAAAAGGACAGATAAGAGCTTCCTAAACAAGAAAAAGTGAAAGGAGTTCATCACTACCAAACCAGCACTACAAGGAAACTTAGAGGGATTTCTTAAGAAGAGAAAATAAAAATAAAAAATATGAATAAAAAAAATGGTAATAACTATGCATTTATCAACAATTATGTTTAATGTAAATGGATTAAATGCTCCCTCCAACCAGAAGACATAGATTAGCTTAGTAGATAAGAAAACAAGACTCTTTTATATGCTGCCCACAAGAGACTGACTTCAGATTGAAGGTCATACATAGCCTGACAGTAAAAGCATGGAGGAAGGTATTTCATTAAAAATGGAAACAAATCAACAAAGTTGGGGTATCAATACTTGTACCAAACAAAATAGACTTTAAAATCAAGGTTATAACAAGGCAAAGAAGGACTCAGTAATACCACTTCTGGCTATTTATCTCAAGAAACACAAAACTACTTTGAGGGGACATGTGCATCTATATATTCATTGTAGCATTGTTTACATTGGCCAAGAGGTGGAGGCAGCCTGGGTGTCTGTCAATGCATGAATGGATAAAATGTAGATGGTACGTATGTACAATGGAATATTGTTCAGCAGTGAATGGGAATGGGTTTTTGCCATCTACGGTGACATGGATGGACCTGGAGCATATTGTCCTGAGTAAAGTATGTGACAGATGCTATGTTTTGTTTATATGAGGAAGCTAAAGAACAAAATAAACAAAACAGAAGCAAACTCATAGAAATAACATTTTTCAAAGATTTATTTTATTGTTTTTGAGAGAGACAGAGGGAGACATACAATGAGATAGAAAGAAGGAAGAGGGCCCAGAACAGTCTCCATAGTTGTACATAATCAGTTTTCTACATGGTTTTGTTCCAGAGAAGTGAGCCAGGGCCATGCAAGGTGGGAACTGGGCTGAGGACCTCCTACATGGAAGGCACACCCTCTTGAGCCAGAGGCCAAACTGGGCGTGGGGGAGGCGATAACCAAACTGGGGGCCTCACACAATGGAAACATAACCTAGTCAGCATATGGGTCTACATGGGCTGGGGCCGGAATTTGATCCTTGGTCCCCAGGGCTGCAAAGTGAGCACTTAACTCGCTGAGCCATCCCGGCTTCCCCTAGAAAACATTTTTATGCTTGCCAGATAGGAGGGAGTTCAGGGGTGAGTGAAAAGGTGGAAAAGCTCAAGAAGTACAAATTGGTTGTTACAAAATCGGCATGGTGATGTAGGGTGCAGTATAAGGAATATAGTCAATAATATTGTCATAATTATGTATGGTGTCAGATGTGTAGTAAATGTATTGGGGTGATACATGGAAGGAGTTTTGGGGACAGGGCAAAAAAGGTGAGGGTATTAAGAGGTACAAATTGGTAGTTACAAAATAGTCATGAGGAAATAAAATAAAGCATAGATAATATAGTCAATAATATGGTAATAACTATGCATAGTGCCAGGTGGGTACTAGACTAGTCAGGGGATCACTTCTTAAATCCTATAAATGTCTAATCACTATGCTGTACTTCTGAAATTAATATAAAAATAATATTGATTGTCAAAAGAAAGACAGGGCAAAAAAATCTGCATTTATATTGGGCAGTCACTTTTATGAACATAATACAAGATACCCTGCTCAACTTCAATCCAAAAGTATAGAACATTTTACTCTGTAATGTAAATAAAGCCAGAGAAAGCTAGTGTTAGCACTACTCTATTTTTATCTTGTTTAAAATTACAGATCATATCAAAAGTAGCAGAGGCAACAGTTTTATAATAATCATTACTTACCATCCTGGCCAACTGAAATTCAAAACATTGTCTTACATGTAGAAACGAGGAGCAAACTCTTAAGAAAAAATTAGATAGGTCTTTATTAGGTCCAGTTGTGTTGCTGTGGCTTCACATTTAGTTCCATAAGCCAGGTGCCCCCTATTGTCTCTTCCATATGACACTCACTGTGAGCTCTTCAGGCCATTTTTTAAGTCTACTAAATTTATCTTTCCAAGTAGGCTCAAAGTATCTAAATCATAATGACCTCATTCTGTCATGTTTGTTTAAAATGCATATTGGTATGTAGGCTTATTTTATTATTTAAGAAGGACACTTCCCTTATTACTGTGTCTAATCTGTACAATGCTTAACTGTGTCAAAGTAGGAATTGATTAGTTTTATATATTTTATGTTAATTTCTCTAACTTTCCCAGTTAGTTTCAATGAAAATATGTTTTATTAGCTTAGAAACACTTCTGTTCTTCAGTGCTAATGGGATTTTTTTTCATTTAAAAATTCAAATATTTCATATAAGCCTGCCTAAATAGGAAATGATTGAATGACAGAGTTGATAAATGGGAACTCTCCAGGTACCCAGCTTCTGTAATGCATTCAAGTCTTTGAATGGAACTGGCTCTGCTCCATGTGTTATGTACGCCAGCTCAGCAATGGACAGATCCCAGTATCAAGGCAGTCATCTGTGTTTGACTCGGAGGTTCAGAACAGAAATGTAGGCAAAATGACTATTTCTTTAAAGGCAAAATTTCAAGGTACTAACCTACCAAATCAAGAACGACTAATACTTTCTACAGACAGAAAGAAAGCAAATGAATAGCTATTACCCAAAGTTAGATGCCATCCATTAAGCTCCAGTAAGCAATTGAATACCAAATGACTCAGAATCACACTGGTCCTTTCATTCCCACCCTCATTCATTACTGCCCCAACACCTCAACAATGAAGATCTCTAACATGTGAGAACATGTAATTTTTAGGAGGACGCTAACTGAAAGAAGTCTAACTTGGGGAGGGCTCTAATAGGCTTGCTATTAATGATTATCCTTCTGAGAAGAACACATTATACAAAGAGAGCTCTAGATGTGGCACTGAGGTTATACCCATTACTCAGGAGTTTAGAGGATGTTCTTTAAGATTCACAACAGCTAAAACGGACCATTATGGATTCAAGAAAACAGATGTGAGAGTCACAAGTTCTGGAAATATTACAGTAACCTGTTTCTTTTAATTTAAAAAAAGTAGTAAAATACATGTAACATTTACCATACTAACAATTTTTAAATGTCCAGTTCAGTGGCATCAAGTACAGTCATACGGTTATGTTACCATTACCATCATCCATCACAGAACTCTTATTATTTTCACAACTGATATTCCATACCCATCAAACAACAATTTCCAAAATCCCCCTCCTCCAAACCCTAGTAACCACAATTCTACTTTCTATCTCTATGAATTTAACTACTCTAGACACCTCATGTAAGTGGAATTGCACAATATTTGTCTTCATTTTTGTCTCATTTTACTCAGCATAATGTTCTCAAGGTTCATCCATGTTTTAGCATGTGTCAAAATTTCCCACCATTTTAACACTGAATAATATTCCATTGGATGTATATACCACATTTTTATCCATTCATCCATTGATCAACACTTGGGTACAATGACATATTTCTGAGTTAAAACCAGATAATTCCTGGACACTATCTGGAAATAGATTTCCAAAATTATGTGCTAGGGAAAAGTTTGTGGGATACTATAAAAGTCCTCTTATGGCAGTTCAGCTTTTCTGAGAAGGTAACAAAAGGGAGAAAAAAGACACATGGCATAATTGCTATTTCGTAGGAAGCAGGAATGCAGCACTCATATAGTGCATTTTCTTGGTTACTTGTGGTTTTGATTATAGAGGTCTGACAATTAAGTTCATGAACTTACCACCATGTGCTTACATTGACAGCACTATATAAGTAACTCAGTAAGGTTTCATAACCTTGGCATATCAGTGTCTAACAACTGTGTTTGTGTCCACATGTGGCAATGTCTTGCTGAATGATGTTCATTATTGTCTATTTTTGTGTGCAGTCACAAGAATGTCAGAGTTTGAGTCATGCTAAGACATTTGAGAGAGGCAAGACAATGTTTTGGACCATGTTATCACTGGTGATGAAACATGGGTGTACCAATATGACCCTGATGCAAGGGTTAAAGTGAACAGTGGAAGTCAGCCAATTCTCCACAACCAAAAAACTTCCTTCAATTGAAATGAAGAGTCAAAATGATGTTGCTAACCATTTTTGATATCAGAGGAATTGTTCATTAGTTGACTATTGGAAGTGCTGAAAAGGCTGCATGAAAAAGTTAGACAAAAATGATCTAAACTTTTCGGCAACAACTCATGGCTCTTGCATCATGACAATGCACCAGCTCCCATGGTAATGTGAGAGAGTTTTTAGCCAGTAAGCAAATAACTGTATTGGAACATCCTTCCCTACTCACCTGATCTGCCACCCAGTGACTATCTTCTTTACCTGAAGGAAATACTGAAAGGAAGACATATTGATGACATTCATAATATCAAGGGTAATATGACAGCTTTGATGACTATTCTGGGAAAAGAGTTCCAAAATTCCTTTGAAGGGTGGACTAGGCACTGGCATCAGTATGTAGCTTCCCAAGGGCAGTACTTCACAGGTGACCATAGTGATATTCAGCAATGAGGTACGTAGCACTTTTTCTAGGATGAGTTTGCGAACTTAATTGTCAGACCTCATATATATTTATAAATATAAATGTGAATATAAACATGAATATAAGTATAAATATTGCCAGAGTGGTAATCACTAGTTTAAAATAAATATAGGGGAAGCCGGGATGGCTCAGTGGGTTAAGCGCTCACTTTGCAGCGCCGGGGACCGAGGATCGAATCCCGGCCCCGGCCCGTGCGGAACCATGTGCTGAGCTGGGAGCTCCCCCAGTTCAGCTGTCTCTCTGTCTCTGTCTCTGTATCTCTCTCTCTCTCTGTCCAAAATAAATAAATTAAAAATATATATATATATATAAAAAAATAAATAAATAAATATTAAATATATATATATATTAAAATAAATATAATTTTAACAACACAGTTTCTCTCTTAAGACACCTGACACACTTATTATCTTCTTACTTTTGATGATGTAAATTCCCTAGGGTCACATGGACATTTACTTTGTAAAGGTGTATAAAATCCTATAGATTTTTGGTGTCTTATGGGTGAAAAGTGGTGCATTAATAACAGTAAAATGAATGTTTCATACTTTTCAAAACAGCTCAGGTTTTAAAATATAACTTTTTTCTTAAAAATGTTTTTAGACTCTTTGGAGACACCCTTCAAAATTCATAGCAGGTTAAATGCAAGGATTTTCAACTTGCCTGTAATATTTTCAGGTTGATGCCCTTTCTTAATTTCCTTATTTTCTGTCTCATCTATACTTCTTACTCTCCTTTCCAAGTCAATTTTCTCCCTGTCCCAACTTTTATAGTCACTCCTTTCTTAGCTTAACCCACACCTCAGCCTGCCCTGGACAACCAGGGTCTTTATAACCATTGTTTAGCCCTGCTGGTGGCTCTTAGAGAAAGAACAGATATGAGTAGTTTGTGTACCCAGCTAATAGATCCATAGACTCCCTCACCTATATAAATGGATATGTCAGAATTGCCCCAAAACATACTGGGTTACAATGAACTATAATAGACAAAGAATACACAGATGGAATGTTCTTGCTAATAAAAGAAAATTTTAAATACTTATATTGTTCTTAAAAAGAATAATTGCTGATTTGTATCTTTAAGGTATTTAATATGTTAAATAATGCAAATAATTAGAGACAATATAAATGTCACATTATTACTTATATATCTCTGAAAAGGTAAGTGTTTTCAGTGAAAAGTCCCTTGGGTTCTTTTGTCCCTTGAGTCTCATGGATATCTGGACTTCTCCATGATTTCAACTGTAGTCTGTACTAAAATTTGGACCATTCTGTATCCATGCTGATATCGATGTGAAAATGCACTTAAATAGTATGAGAACATGTCCCAACACTTTTTTTAAGATTTATTTTTATTGTTTTTGACAGAGAGACAGAGAGAATGGGGGGGTGGGCAAGAGCAGTCTCCATAGTTGAATGTCATTAGGTTTCTACAAAGCTTCATTCCACAGGTGGGCACAGGGCTGCACAGAGCAGGAACCTGCTGTGGGCTTCCTGCATGTGAGGAGTGCCCCCGTGAGCCTGGGGCCTCCTACATGGGAAACATTCCCTGGAGTTGGAGCTAAATTGGGGCTTCTCACATAGGAAGCTTGCCACAGTGAGAACCAAACTGGGGACACACCACAGTTCAGCATATGGGTTTGCATGGGATAGAGCCAGGATTTGATCCTCAGAGTCCGGGGCTGCAAGCAACATTTTTAATTGCTGAAAACTTTGGTTATAGCCAAATAGATTTGGGTTATATTTGTTGAAGCCCTAAGTTACCAAAACACTAACAACTCACGTGAAAGAAAGGTCTGCCCCATCTTACTAAGTGAAATAAGTCAGACAGAAAGAATCAGGAAACATATGACCTCACTTATAGATGGATTATAAAACTGAAAGTAGCAAAGACACAGAGACGTATGGACACACTCAATAGCTTGGTGATTGCCTGAGGGAAGGGGAGGAGGGGGGAAGGGGAGTGGGAGGGGAGGTGGGAGAGGGCACCAGCATTATGGACACACTCAATAGTTTGGAGGTTACCTGAGAAAAGGAGAGGAGGGGGGAGGGAGAGTGGGGAGAGAAGGTGGGAGTGGGTACCAGCTTTATGGACACACTCAATAGTTTGGTGGTTACATGAGGAAAGGGGAAGAGGGGGAAGGGAGCATTAGGGGAGAGAGTGGGAGTGGACACTAGATATATGGTGATGGAAGGAGAGCTGATTCTGGGTGGAGAGCACATAATGTGATGCATAGGTGATGTGATGTGGACTTGTACATCCAGAAACTATCTACCGCAATTGTTGCCACTCAATGTCACCCCAATAAATTCAACAATAGAATTAAAAATAAATAAGAAAGGTCTGCCACTGGGTATATAAAGAAGTGATGGCTTAATATCTCTATCTATCTATCTATCTATCTACATACATACATGTACATTCACGCACACTCACACATATCACACATAGCTTCTTTGCACTTAAGCTGGGCAATCTTAGGCAAGTGCATTCTTTCCCTCACTTTCTCGCTTTGTAAAATGAAAAAAAACCAACTGACTTCTAAAACCCCTTCTCACTCTAACATTCTTTCTTTCAAAGTCGATGAACAACCATGATACCACTATCCACATTGCTAATTCTCTTTTAAAATTTCCTGTACTCTAGGACAGAAAATCTGATGAATGTTGTAAAAATCACTTCTGGAAATGAGATGAGCCATTTTCATAATATGATTTTATGCACCTAGCTTTTAAAGGAGCAATCTGTTTGCCAGGTTGCTAAGTTGAAGATTATCATTGTGATAGGAAATTAATGGTTAACATTTATGGCCATTTACAAAATCCACTCTACATTGATAAATTTTCAAGCATAGCTTGAGAATTTCTTAAAGGGTTAGATTTCTGTTGTACAGATAAATATCTTAGAGGTGAAGTATAAGTGAATGAAAATATAGGGCTATAGCTGATATATTTAAATGTAAATCTGACATATGTCAGTATGCACTGAGCACTCCAAAGATGGCTGTGAATGTTTCATTTACTTTTAGTGAATGACATGGAAATTACATTTCTGGACAAAAGAGCTTATTGAAAGGATTGATGATGACAATTACCTCCCTATAATAAAGCACATTTAAAAATATGTTTATCTGTCTGAAGTTAAACCAGTGAAAAGGCATGCTCATTTATTTACTACATCAAGTAACCTATAGTTTTGTAAGCAGACCAAAATTAATGGTAGTATGATCTGTAACTAAGATAATGAACTACTGATTTGGGAAGACAGGTCATGCTTCTGATTCTATTTTCAAACTATCTGTGAGCAAAGGCGCCATTACAAAAATGAAACCTGGGTTGTGCTAAGCTATCTCCTTCTCAAAATTTCATTCATCACAGAAACTGGAAGGCTCAGAAAGCTCCAGACACTGGAAAAGAGAATCTTCATGACTGTGTATGACTCTCACTTTGTGGTCTTCAAAGGTTACCGCTGCTTAGGAAGAAAGGCACACTTTGAGTGAAATGAGTCTGTCCCATGAGTCTAAATTGATACAATAGATACATGATTTGCCTTTCTTATAAGTCATAGCATTGCTCTTGACTTTTAAAATATAATGCCTACATGAGCATTTTGAACATGCATCTTTATATTGTGAGAATTGGGCTTATGGGTGAATCCTGATGTATATAATGACCTGCTCTGAATTCTGAAGGACTGAGAAAGCCTTTTTAATATTTATTTTTTCCTTATTTTTGTCCTTCCTCTCTTATGTCAGATATTAAATGTAGAAAATAAAAGTGCATACAATAATTACTCATTAGCTTCATCAAAAGTAGAAAAGAAAGGGAATTTAAAAAGTATAGAAAAAAAGTGATATAAATCTGAACTAAAATTGCAGACCATAGTATTATATACTTCTGCTAAGGATATGGCCACAAAATTTTTTTCAAGGGGCCTAGCAGCCATTAGGAGACAAGAAAATCTATATGCTATAAAAGCCACAGTGTCTATGATGTAAAAATATATCAGTTATATAATGAATGAATAATTATTCTTGATAGAGAGGCCAGGAAGATTTCCTACGTCTCTACATAAACATTAATACGGTAGTATAATGACTGAGGTCTCTAACACTATCTCTATATTTACCGATGAGTTTTGTTGGGATATTCCTTAACATGACCTTTAATAGAGGTTAACAGTATAGTACACACAAAAACATCATTTGAGAAAAGCCATTATGCTGGAGAACCAGTAGGATTAAATTTATGTGTCACTTTGCTGACATGCCTGAACCCAGGGTTTTATTGGACGAGTGAATGGATCATGCATGCTCCTAGCAATTCTCCTATTTAAGGAGCTGTTCTTTTCAACTCAGCTTTTGACAAAGATTGAGTGGCAGAGAGCTGGGGATCATTCTCTCTGGTAAATAGTTAAAGCCCTGCCACTTTGTATTGCAATTGAATTTATGTACAACCAAACCTACATATTTTTACAAACAGGAAAACTGGGAATAAGGAAAACATCTTTCTCTTGAAATTTGAATAATGACAAGATAAAGGCTCAGTTGAAGTAAGTTACAAAATGACAGATAATAATAGGAACAAATAATTGAATACTTACTATTGTTAGGCAGTGTTCAAAATACTTTGTATGCAGAATCACATTTAATTGTCATATCAACCAATATTATACCCATTTTCCATACTGGGAAGCTGAAGATCAGAGAAGTTAAATTTGCCCAAAATCATACAATTAGAGAGTGATGAATACATGATTTAACACGAGCTGGTATCACTCCAAAATTTTAAACACCATAATATAGTATCTCCTCATGAGACAGTTTTTCTCGTCACCCAACAATTACATATCAAAAGGAGAAGAGTGACACTAGACAGCAAAACATTTCATAAATACAACTCAGCTATTATGCTGACCTTAGATTACCCAATTAGAAAACTCTGGGTACTCCCAAAGACCTAAATCCACGCTGGCCTAGCAGGCAAGGGAACTAGATCCGCAGTTGAAATCTGATGACCTAGATCCAAGGCCTTCTGATACAACCTTGGGTAAATTTCCCCAAATGTACACTGAGGGTTTTGAACTAGAATGGTGGAGGGGAGTCTTAACCATGGGAGCATAGTAATAATATCACCAAGCCCTGCCCCAAACTTATTGAGCACCCAATGTAGGCTAGGTGCTTTGGAGGATATAGAGTTAAGTTTTCAAAGACAAGCTTCTCCTTTGCAATGGTCTTCATGGCATGATGCATAAAGAAACAATCCTGCTTATGCAGAAGTTTCTCCTGTGTTAAAGGCTAGATGTGCATGTCTGAATCCAGCTGCATCTATAAAAGCAGAAATGCTCTCCACTCTTTCATGGTAAAGGGCACTTGAAAGAGGGCCATAGGGAAATGCTGAGGCTCAACAGCCAGTCCAATCCTATAGAGACCCAAGAAAGGCTGCTGAGGTGAGCAAACCCCCAGCATTGGCTAATGGAGTAAGCAAAACATGAATAGTAGTTTGCATGAAGAACTAGCCATGTTAGGATCCCAATAAAACATTAAGGAATAAGGGCAAATCCACTGATTGCAGTCACATGTACTCACTTGGCATTCCAGATTTGTGGTTTACCAGCTTGGGGAAATTTATTTGATGTTCCTGACTTTGTTGTCTGTAATTGGAATATGGAAACAAACAACCCTGGACTCATGCAGTTGTATTCTGCTGCTATTGTTGTTAACATTTATTGTGTCCTTTCCATTTGCCCACTTTCCAGGTGCTATTCTAAATGATTTAAATGTGTTACTTCATTTCCTCTTTAATAAACACCAAAGAATGTGTCCAAGTCACCCAACTAGTAAGCTGTCAGCCTGGGTCGAGTTAGTCTGATTCCAGAGACCACACTCTGTCTCTGAAGTGAGATGAATGCTCTAGGATTTCTCATTTCCTTCTCTTTCTGCTTAGCATGGACAACAGCTCCAAATGGACAGAAGCTACTAAATTGCTTCTTTAAAAGCTAGGTCCATTAAATACTTTCCATTATGAAAATGACTTCTAGTTCCAGAAAGTGCTTTTTACAAGATTAATTAAACTGCCTTTCCCCATGTACATGTCATTTTAGGAGGATGACAGAAATGCAGCTATTGGTACCATAGGTTTTCAGACTCATAGAATAATAATGTTAGAGCTATAAAGGCCCTGAGGCATCATTTAGTCTATTTCTCTCATTTTACATATGGGGAGATTGAGGCTTAGAATGGATAAGTGATTTAACATAAACTTTTAATATAAAAAGTTTATGACTGAGTCATAATAAAAGCCCAGGTGCTCTGACTCCTAAATTAATGGTCTTTCTACTTTATCACTCACTAGCATCAGCAAGCAATCTTGCAAGCAGATACCTCTGATCATTTATTCATTCATTAATTTATTCAAGAGATATTTATTGAGTATTTATCATGTGTCAGGTACTATAAAAAATCCTGGGGTGAAAAGAAATAAACAGGAGGTTACGCTTGGCTTTGGCAACCCGTTGTCCCTCTTACTGGAACAGAAAGAAGGGTAAATGAAAGCAAGAGCAAACCCTGTAAATCAGCCATCCTTGTCTTTAACTACACACTAAAATGACCTTAGAATCTCTTTAAAATGTTAATGCCAAAAATGTCTAGGGACTCACCCTAGACAGGTTGAATAATAATCTCTGCAGTAAGGCCTGGGCATTTGTGGTGCCCTGAGTGATAGTAATGTGCTCCATAATTTGGTAACCACTGCTCTAAGTGTATGTTCTAATAACAGTAGTTTTGTGAGATAGTCCATGCAAAGTGCTAAGGAGCAGCAGAAAATTGCTGTTGCAGGTTAACAAAAGCCTGGCTGCAGAAGTAATGATTTTAGGAACAACTGAAATATATTGAACTGGGGCTCATAGCTTAACATACTCATAAGTGGATCAAGTCACATGCCATGATGTCGGGTACTTTCTCCTTCCTTATACTGAGAGGTTTTTTTTGTTTTTTTAATGTATGAATCACCTATTGAGTGGCAAGAACCATACTAGGCACTTTCACAAGTCTAAGTGCATTTAACCCTTACATCACTGTGAGGTAGGCACTATTATTATGTCCGTTTTCCATTTGAGAAAATGGAGACTCCAGGGCATGAACTTGCTCAACATCACAGAGAAAGTAGCAGACCCAGTATTTAAATGTATACCTTCTGACTTCAAAACCCTTTTCCATCATATCATGTTGCAAAGGAAAAGCCCTTTTAGTTAATAAACATGATAGGGGAAAGCCGGGACGGCTCAGCGGGTTGAGCGCTCGCTTTGAGGCCATGAGGACCGAGGATCGAATCCCGGCTCCGGCCCAGGCAGGACCCACGTGCTGAACTGGGGAGTTCCCACAGTTTGGTTCTCTAACTGTCTCTGTCTCTGTCTCTCTCTCTATCTGTCAAAAAGTAAAATAGAAATAACTATGCA
>PVKE010046281.1:0-12317 GCA_004027555.1 Craseonycteris thonglongyai | reverse complement strand
ATTAATGTTTATTACTGTATAAGGTTTTGTAATTAACCTTATTAATTAGCACTGACATGTTTAAGTAAATACGTATACTGTTGTAATTTTTGTCTTAAATGAGTAAAGTATGAATACTGTTTACATATTTAAAACATTCTTGTACCCGCATACACGAAAATTCCTAGGGGCAAATCCTACTTCGTGGTTTTTCAGCTTTTGCGGAAGGTTCTGGTCCTCATTAACCGCGAAAAACGAGGGATTGCTGTAAATAATAAAGATGGAGAAGGGCATTGGCTAAAGTTGCTAAGTATGAGTGGGCCTCAGCACATGCCCAGAGGTGCCAGTGCCAGTGACAAGGAGCCCGGGGCTCGAACAGCAGGGACTGATAACTGCTGGGCGGAGTAGTTTCAAGGACCATTTCCCTGCTATGTTTTCATTGCAGGTAAAGAAAAGGTCTTTGGCTTCATATAGGAAAGAATTTAAATGTGAGCCAGTATAGAGTTTCAAGTAAAAGTAAGTTTATTTATCAGAAAGTAAGTAAAGAAACAAAGGACACCCCATAGACAAAATGATGGTCTGTAATCACTAGTGGAAGAGAAAACCCCCTCCACCCCCTGGAATAGGGTTTATATTTGTTTTCTGCTTTCATGGAAAATTCACTGGTGGGCCGGTGGGCGGGGGAAGGAGGATGGAAAGACAATGGTAAGTTCATTTTTAACTTCAGGAAGATGCAAGAAGGACAGGGGCAGGTTTGCCTTTAACTCTTTTAAAGCACAGCCTGTGTTTTCTTGCCGTGGGCTTAAGTACAGGGCTGGTTCCAATGGAGTTTCTAGTCTTGAGGACAGAATGCGCTGTGTCACTGATTCACGTCCTCCTGCGTCCTAAGAATTGCAGCACAGAGGCAGCAGGCTTGGAATCCAACCTCTTAGTTCCTCCTGCAGAAATAGTGCTCATGCCCCTTCCATATATTAGCTTCACAGCTAGTACCAGATTCATCTTATCACAGACTAGCCCAGGAAAGCGGTTGCATCTGTTGGCTCCTCTGTGGCAGACACCATCCTTGTAGTCTGCCTTTCCCAGGTCCTGTTTTCTTGGCTGTTCTCTGGAGAACTAGAATTGGGGGAAAAGGACACAGGAAGCATTTAAGGAAACCAAGTGTTCCTGTTCTTCTGCTCTTTATTCTTGGTTCCCACTAGTCTCGGGACAAAACTGTCCATTACTTAAGAAACAATCAATTAGACTCTAAACCTTTAAACCTAAAACACAAGGTCTTTTGAAAATACATGATCTGGGAGGTCAGAATGAAATGCAACTTAAGCAGAAACTTATGAGAGTTCACCAGGTGCAGGAAGGGAAGGCGAGAATATTCCAGACAGAGGAATGGGTATGTGAACACACTTCGAGGGAAGTAGTGTGAAGCATGGAGCAATTATTAGAGGAACTGCAGGAGAGTGTGGCTCTAGCATGGCAAAAATGAGAGTGGGGGTGGGGGAAGTGGCACAGAGGATAGAACCCACAGGTTCTGGAGAGCCACCTTAAATAGTTCTGACTATATTCCAGACTAAGGGGAAGCTCTTCAAAGGCTTTACTGAAAAGTCATAGGAAGAAAAAGGATTTAAGCCAACTGCTGCATAATCTGCAATGCAAAGTAGGAAAGTCATGCCTTGTATTATCATATAAAAGAAATGTTGCTATCCAGATTAGTGTTCCAGCACCTTTAGCACCTGTACTTCCTACACACATAGTACTGATGGGTATTCTTAAATGACCTGTCTCTTCAGTACTCATCCACAAATCACAGCATTCATGATAGAGAGTTGTCAACCCACTAACAAAAAAATAAGAAACAGTAACTCATGTTTCAAATCCCTGAATGATTTAATCGGGTGAGATACCCAGCAATTTCAGCCAAAATAAGGATACACTTATTTTTTGTGTGTGTGGGACAAAATATGAACTTTAAGAAGAATTTCAAAATCAGAGTCTATTTAGGGAAAAAGAAAAGGCTTTAATATTCATTATAGATCTATTTTAAAAAGGTAAATCTAAATTGCCATTTAGATTTAAGTGCTTTTCCATCAACATATAAAATGAGCTTGGCTGAGGTTATATCAGAACATCAGTAGGAATTAATTAATTAATACATGAAAATGTATTAAAATTATTATGAGAAAGATAGAATTAAATAACGGGAATTCATCATGCAAGATGGGTTGCAAGGGCTTAATATTCAAAATATTCCTCATTTTCAAAGCAATGATATGATCAAATATGAAAATAATTTAACGTAACTTTAGGCCAAAAACTGATAAAATGTCACTCATTTGCACATTTTAGATAAAAGCAAATATTAACACTATGAATACCTGTTCTCAGAAATACTTATTGGTCCTGGATCTAGAATAGTAGCATAGCAGTGCTGAATTTGAGTATGGACTCCCAGGTGACCAGCCTATAAATCTTTTCAATGATATAAATTAACAAGTACTTTTTTAAACAAGTCTTATCAGCTCAGAGCTATGGCCAGCCTTTTGCTAGGTGTTCAGGGTACACAAAAGACACAGAAAATGTTGTCCTGGTTTTTCAGGAACTTAGTCTATTTGAACATTCAAAGGCACTCTGAGAAAAGTGTCCACTGTATGTATATATGTATGTGGTGGGGGAAGTGCAGTTCTGAAAGCAAAAGTCCTGATAAGGAAATTTTTAAATTCAAGATTAAAGTTATATTAATATTAGAACCTTGCACTTACTCAGCACTTTATCATCCTTTCATTGAGCAATTAGTTTTTAGCATTGACTTTAGATTTGTTTCTTCATATTTCACTTACCCTAGTGACAAAAAGTTCAATGTCATAAATTCTGAAAGCGGCTGAATGGAGTTAAAATGTTTCTACCCACCTCTGAAGTTGATGTTTCTTTCCTACCTAGAGAGTGGTCATTGGCTGTTTTATCTTACCCCAGACAACAATTCCTTATTTTAGGGGTGGGGTGGGGGGGTGGGGGGGGGGCTGGGGGGTGGGGTGGGGGGTCGGCAGAGGCTGTTTCTCCTCCAATGTTGTGATCCTGCAGCAGTACTTCATTTCATGCTATAGAGCCCTGGTCACAGATGCAGGCATGTGACCTAGTCTGAACCATCTCTATGTACACTCTTATTGTTTCAGAAATAGATATGAAACTCAGCCAGAACAATAATAGCCCTTTTCTAAATAGTTTATCTTAGAAGAAAGTAGGGAAGTCTTCTATTTTCCTTGTTGTATAGTTGTAAGATATGACATTGAAGTGCCTGTGGCTATGGATCCAGATTATTGGAAAAGATGATACGAAGAATAAAGCTAACACTCACTGAGAAATAGACGGGATGGAGGTACGAGAGAAGGAAGAAGGGAGGGATGGAAGGAGGGGGGTCGAGAGAAGCAGCACTGGCAACCTAACAGTAATATATATATATAACTGCTGCTTGGAAAAATATTCAGCCATAAATGCCCCTAATTTTCATATTACAGACTAGATACTCCCTGGACAGCCCTTGTCTATATTCGTATATATCCACTGGAACTAGCGTTTCTGAAACTAGTTCTTTCTACTTCCCATGACTTGTTTATGAGAATTAAAACATTCCCTGTTTTGGCTCGAATTAGTATCAATTATATATCCTAGTTTATATATCATTGGAAATTCGCATGTAAAATGAACAGCCTTGGGAGTCCCAGACTGAGTTAACATCCAGGCCTACACACTTACTAGCTGGTTTAACTAGGGGAAGTTACTTCGCTTCTGAGAACTTCAGTTTTCTCGTCTACAGAATGGGCTTAAAATGTTTCTATCCTTTGTTATTGAAAGTATTACATAATGTAATACACATGCTACATTAAAAAAGCGCCTGTCAATTAAAAAAAAAATGGTTAAAGAAATAATCTTTTTTTTTTTTTGCCTTTAGAGCCTTTGGTATCTTTTTCTCTGTGTCCCTCACAGTTTTCCATCATCTGTTCCAGCTAGTGTTCTTGAGAAACATCTGTTCAGCTAGACCTTATGGAGTGACTAAGTTTCTGTTTCCGTGGTTACCGTGTGGCTTTCACTGAGACCACAGCAGCCATCGTCAGCTGTGCATGTGAAACCGCCCTGTCGTGTTTCCTCCATTCCGTCTTTCCTGTTTGCCTCTATTCTCTAATTACCCCTCAGAATTTTACAGGAAACTCACGCAGGAATGTCCACTGAGTATATATATATAAAACAAATCCGACAATATGAATTAACTACCATAGAACTAGAAAGTTCAAGAAACTTTAGAAAACATACTGTCAACCAAATTACAACAGAAGAATAAGCACAAAGGGAAAGCATCGACCTAAATATTTATATATTTCTCATTCACCTCATCACTGCCTTTAAAAGTAAATAATATAGCCTGATTTGGTAGGTGCTATGGCCACTGAGAAAGACGACAGCTCCTGAGAAGGGCTCCTGGGGGATAACTGGGCTCAGATCTGAAGTAGAGCATGGCAGCCGTTCCTACACGGGCCTCACACAAACGTACTTCAGCGAGCAGCCTGCATCCCACACTGAACTGCGTGCCCGCACTGTTTCTGTCGCCTGAGCCAGTACTTAAAAAGAAGTTCCCGAAATAGTGTTTCAACCAATAGGAATGAGGCTTTTTCTGTCCAATGGGAGCTATGCAGCTATAGCCCCCATCAGCATGTTCACTAACCAGTCAGAGTAGCTCTATTCTGAGCCAATCAGGACAGTCCCTTTTGGACCAATCAAACTGTAAGGGATTTGAAGTCCTGATTTGCATACGGATGGACTAATCAGGGACCAGGGACAGAGACTTCTGTCTAAATTATATGTCAGCTCCCCTCTGACTTAGGGAGCATAGTTTTTCATTTAAGAAAGAAGACTGTATTTTCCTGGCTGGAGCTAGAACTCTGAAGGCGTCTTGCTGGAGCAGACCAGGGCAGACTGGGGCAGGTGGAACAGAGCAGAACTGTTGAGCCTCAGAGGGACTTCCTGACCCCAGGGCCACCTTTGTCATTTAGCCAAAACACTATTGAGCATTTCCACAGCCATGCTGTTCTCACAACTGCCCTGTATCATGACTGAGCTGTTTGCATTGAAAAAAGTTTCCTTTTTACTGCACCACAAATTGGGATTTTCTGTTGGCATTGAATTGATGCTGATGACCATCAATTGGTAGTGTGGAAACTGAGGGTCAGAGAAGGTAAGTCATCTGCTCAAGAACCCAGTGCTAGGATGTCTTCCTCCAAAGACCACAGCCTTCACCTAGATTGTGTGCGTGTGTGGGGAGGGGGGGACAGTAACAGAACAGCTGGTGATCAGGAGTAAGCCAGCATCGGTGATAAGCCTTAGGAAAGAACTTTTGCTTCCTAAAGTGCTCTTGGGGAGTGAGGAATTTTGGGCTGAGAACAAAATCTGAAATTACATTAGGGGAAACTTTTTTAGCTAACAAGTTGAATTCTATTTTGCTCATCACATTTCCCCTCTCTTTTAAGGTCATAATTTGAAAAAGTAAAGAAATTCCACTTAGTTCAAGAATCACCACTCTTGCACCTTGCTTTAAAACACTACAAATTATGGCTGAATTTTTCCAAAGGGCCAAGTGAAATGTTGCCACGTGGACGATGTAGTGTCTCCTAGAAACGGGAAAGTCTGTTATTGTGTTATTCTTCCTGAGCCATGCACTCACTTTCCACATTTACATTTTTATTATGCTTTTATTTTTCTTCTATTTTTCAGTTACTGTTGTCCTATTGGAAATATCAACTTCAGTGAAAAAAATCCACTCATGTTAGCAATTGCAGTGGGGGTGGGTAGTGGAGACTCTTAAAAGCAAATATCTAGAATTTTGTCTTTTATATCTTTTTCTCCCTTCTTTGTCTCTATCTCCTTTTACCAACTCCCCTCTCTCCCACACCACACTCATGCTCTTCTATCAATAATAATGTCTAATAATGAGTTTGATTACAACACATTCTCCAACATATCTCAGTATTTTCCTTAGAATCTATTTTTTGACTTCTTACTCTTTGGGGACAAGTTTTCATAGATAGACCCATAACTGGAATGCTAGCACATATCCCAAGTCAAGATTTCATCCTGCTTTGCAAATTGAAATGTTCTGTTCATTTATTTAATCTTGTTAACAATCATAATCATCATTTAGGTGCATTTGGAATGCAGTATTTTATTTATGCATTTTTAAAACAGATTTTCTTTTTTTTAGTTGGCATGGGTTCTGAAGTCAGACATTTCTGTGTCTGAATTCTAGCTTTTCCAGTTTTAGTTTTGAGTCCTTAAGCCAACTGCTTAATTGCCTGAATCCTCAGCTTTTTTACCTGTAAATTAGGAAAACAGTCTTACTGGTCTCATAAGACTATCAGGAGAGTTAAATGTGACTATAGGTGGAAAATGCTTAGAAAAATGCTCAACATAGTTAGCTACCTATCCTCTGTCATTATTTTCTTCATTATCATTATAATAAAGGACATTGATAATATAACTGTGTAAAATAAAAGAATGATATATACAAATCATTTTCCAGAGTTTTCTGATATTGACTTTCCATGCAATTTAAAGCCGTCTGTGCTAGTACAAAAAGCTGCAAACATGGCTACAAATTGGCAGTCAGCACTTCCGATTCAATGGGTGTCATGGTGAAAATACTGTCTTTGTCAAAGACATGGTTACCCAGGGGTAAGCCATAACTTCTGGAAATAGAGCATGTCACACACCTTCACAATGGCTGAGCCAAAGCACCTGTTGGATATTTGAACAAGAGGTACACATCCACACTGTAAGTTCAACTTAGAGTCACTGCTTCTACGGCTATTGCAGGTGGAGTAAAATACCATGAAACACCAGCTCATCAAATAATAAGTGCTGGAAGAGTGGAAAGGGATGGACGCCTCCTTTGTAGAGCACAGTGTGTGTAAAAAGCATGAGCAGGACTGAGAAGTCAAGATCTTGCTGAAGCTGTTGAACAAACATCTTCTCCCAGTGCTACATGTCCGCACTGCACACAGGCCTGAGAGGCCAGTAGAGGGTGTGTCTAACCCTCGGGTAACTCGTAAGCCTGACTGGAAGGGGAGGAGTAGTAAGGGAGGCTTTTAAGAAAGGGGTGTTGGTCAGCTTTTGCTGCAATGATACTGAGCAGCAAACCATCCTCAATCAGTGACTTAAGCTAAATAGTACACACAAAGAAGCATATAACTCAGGGCTTCACATTTTTTATTCTTTTTGTTATTGTTGTTCAGTAATGCCCACTTAAGGAGCCTTTGAGATATTTTTCTTCTAATCATTCCCACTAAATAAAAATTTCATACCACAGACAAATCATACATCTGTGTACTACGTGTATATCTGTGCTTTATACACAAAACGAGTAACAATTCTTTTGCCCTCCAATAGTCTATTTTCACCCTATTATGGGCAATATCCCCTCATTAAGAATGTGGGATCTAACCTACCGTGAACGAGTCACAAGAGGCTTCAAGACTGCAATATTTGGATTTAATCTTGGCGGGTAGCAGGAGGATCTAAGACAAAGAAGAAGGAACATTCCAGTCTATAGGGACAGCAGTAGTTCCGATGGGTGAAAGAACCTTCTATTTTGGAAACTGCGGGAGTGTTTGGAATGTTGGGCTAAAGTCTGTGCATGGTGTGAGAGAAAGCTGGAGAGGTACGTGTGCTATGATTCTGAGCCATGGTGACACCAACATTCCAGTTTCTTCTAGACCTTTCTTGCCTGCTTACACTCTAGTCATGGAAACTGTTGATGAGGGCAAATGTCCGTGAGTTTAGCCTTTAAAATGCTGCCACGGTTGAGAGGGAGGGCTGCATGCAGCAACACGGCTAGCAACGGGGGCTTGAGACCTGCTGTTCCCTCTGAATGGCTCAGCTGGGAAATCAGGGGAAATGAATCATTGAAACACAGCTGTGTGGATTGAATACGCTTTGGCAGTTGGCCATTGTTTGCCAGTAAAAGTAGCAGCAGAAATCAACCTGTACTGAATGTTACTCACACATTTGGCTGAACCTACAGTGGATTTCTTAAAAGCCAATTTAAGGATTCTTCCTGAATTTCACTATTAACAGGAAAGCCTTATCCTTATGCCACAGAGAGAGATTAGGATTGCCTATCAATTTGCCATGTATTTATGCTAATTTTTCTATCTTCCACCTTTGCAATTTGAGCAATTACAGTGATGACAAGAAGTGAAGGGCACATCCTCTTTTCCCCAATTCATGTATGTTCATATATACTGAACCAAAGATTTGGTGACTGTGATGTGACAAACATGAACCTTTCCGTGGTAGGGGGTGGATAAGACAGCAAATATGAAACCAGGATTGTTCCAAAAGATTCTAGACATAATGTTACCACATTTTAGGCTAATCTGGGACTGAAGAAAATCATGTTACAAAATATTGAAATAATTTCCTAATTACTTTACTTCAATTTCTACAGAGATATTTTAACCTCGGCAAACAGCAAAAATCTCTCCATTAAATATTCTTGCAAAATGAATTCTAAACCCTTGTCTTTAGGTTGGTTCCTATAATCTAACCTGGTTTACATTTGTGACACATGTGTCTATAGTTGTCTATATTTCTGTAACACATGAAAAGACAGGAAATCCAGAATTGCTAACTACGGTCATCAACCAGATATAATATAATTGTGCTCAGATGTAATTTTCATTCTTCTGGGTCTTATTAGAGGCACTCTGATTTATTAAAGAATGACAGATGTCAATGCTGAATTCTTTGTCCCTTATAATTAAGGCTTTGTTTTTAGAGCATGGTACCATCTGAGAAAATGATCCATTAATACCACGTTAAACAAATAAATAATGAAAATAAAATTAAACAGGAAGAACTGAGCCTAGCTATGACTCAGAAGTGAAACTAAGGCCAAGCTGATTTGTGAGGCAGAAATTTCCCTGCGTCTAGGTTGGTGCTCCAGCGTTCTCATCATGGCAGGCACCTCCTTCTGGAACCACCACCATTAATTACTTAGGTATTAGCACGGCAGTCCACGTCCCCTTCACTACCAATGCTCTTGTGACAGTGAGAACCTTTCTCCAGTTCAGGTTCAAGTGGATAACTTTGAGTCTCCATCAGACTTTCCAAGACACTGATGCACAAAAAATATTGTCAAAAGAGAATCACAGAATCATGGGAACTAGAGGGGACTCAAGGAATAGGCTGATCCATATTCTTGTTCTTTCTTTCAGAAAAGATGAAGTTACACAGCGACTACATTTTCTAATGAAGAGTAACTTGATGAAGGTCAATACATAACGCAATACATAGACAATGTAATGTAGAATTGTACACCTGAAACCTATATAATTTTTACCAACCAATGTCACTCCAATAAATTTAACAATTAATAAAAAATTAAAAACTAAATCTGTTCAAAAAAATAAAGTAACTTAAATATCTATTAAATTCTGTCTGTCTGTGTCCATAAGTTTTTGTTTCTTTGTTGCTTTCAGTTTTATATCCCACGTATGAGTGAAGTCATATGGTTCTTGATTTTTTTGGTCTGACTTATTTTGCTTAAATGTCACCCCAATAAATTTAATAATAAAATCTATTGAATTCTGAAAATTAAAAGATCTGCTCTGTATAGCATCATATTTCATGTGGGTTTTTTTTCCCCCACTCTTTGACTTGTTTTGGCCAAGAACAGAAGTGGATTTATGAAGAAACTAATGAAGCTTAAACTTTAAGACTTTTTCAAAATTGTGGTTTGGGAAGCCATGGCTTCAAAGTCACGTTTTTGTCATGACTCTGAAAGTACTCTATTTTAACTAAAGCTAGACCCCCTTCTCTTTCCACTCTGACATCCCTTCCATTAAAGTGGCCACAAACATTTTGGGGTTCCAGCTAAAAGGAAGGTTGATAAAACATGTATATTACTCACTGACATAGTTGTGTATTTATTCAGAGTTGTCCCATTATAGAAATGGCTTCTAGAAATACAGCTAGCTTAACTGTGGCAGCTTACCCAGAGGTGTGGCACACATGAGCACAGGTACCAGAGGTTATCTGAGAAAATAAAGGTCTTTTACAACACCAGTCAGAAGAAATACATAAGTGTGTAGTGGAGAAGAAAGAAGGCTTAAAAGGCGCAAGAAACAAGCTGACGTATAGACACCTGAGTCTTACAGCTCATATAAGAAATAAAATTCATAGACATTTTCTCAAATTTGGCATCCTAATACTTCATGACATTGCCAATAAAAAATTGTAAAGACAAGAAAAATACTATTTTGTTCTATCAAAAGTAAAAACAAATTTTGATCAACTGTAGTAGATGAAAGATGACATTTTTACATTCTATCTATAAAAATGCATTATAAAATTGCTGTCATAAAATAAAATGATCAAAGATTATACTGTCAAGTATGTAGTGAGAAAGTATTATAGAGTTGTGTCAGGCAGTTAATTAATAAATATATTTATTTTTCTAGATTTGTAGTTTGTTGTAATTTATCTTTCCTTCTAAATAAGCACTTACTCTTGTCCTAGTTTGTGTATCTTGTACTTTAAGAGAGTCCTAAAATTGCAGAAGCTTCTCAGCCTGTCTGGAGGTTCTGAGCAGTGAAAGAGGCTGTGTGTGACTGACAGCATCCAAAACAGTCCCGAATGGCCCCTGAGCCCTGGCACTTACTCTCCTATGTAATTTCTTTCTCTTGAGTGTGGGTTGGACATGGTGACTCATTCTAACAAACAGGATAGGACAAAAGTGATGGGATGTCACTTCAAAAATTAGGTTATAAGAAGGAAGAAAAGACTCTAGCTTCTCTACTGGGGCTCTTTCTCTCTTACTCTGAAGGAAGTGGCTGCCATGTTGTGATCTGCCCCATGGAGAGGCGCACATAACCAAGGACCGATTGGACCCAGGCCTGCCAGCAGCCCAGTGAGTGCGTATGGAACTTCCAGCCCCCGGCCCCCACCCCTTGAGATGCAGCCTGACTACACCTGTATCTTGCAAGCCTTGTGAAAGCACTTGGGCCCCAGACATGCAGGTGAGCCACACCCCGATGCCTAACCCACGGAAACTGAATTATTATTTCTTGTTTGGAATAGTGGCATTCTTGAGCAGCCTGTTATATGCCACTAGGTGACTAATATATTGGGAAAGGATGATAATTTAAATAATTTGTTAAATCCTTCCTCTCAGATAGCACAAAAGGAATCTTGTCTTAACAAAATATCCTTTTCTAATAATTCTGAACATCGATTTCCTTGTTTCTCTTTATGTTTTAATATTGGATTCTGGTGATACTCGTGATTATGATATTCACAATGGTTGCCCTTAATGATTGACAAACAATTCATAATATTAAAGAATATGCACTATTCTTAAATTTGTATGCTTTTGAGGTTTAGATGAAATATGTTTAAAATGTGATAAGATTATTTCCATTGAGAATTTGACAGATATTGAATGTTAGAGTTGTTTGTTTTTGTTTTTTTTAACACGTTAAGTGCCCAGGCTATTTGTCACCGAAATGCTGGCGACCGGAGATCTGTTTAGGTTTCGGTAAGGCTGAATGTTTATATATAGAATATATTTACTGTGTGAATATTTATTGTTTACCACAATTTGTACAATGTATTATTTCAGAAATGCTTTATATTCAGTCAGTTGCCTGCAATTCTTGTTCCAGTGCAGAAAAAGATTTTTCTTTACCCATGAATTTGAAAATGTCAGTAGAAGAGGAGCGTGAAAGTGACTAATGAAATTATTTTTCCTAAAAAATGATGTAAAGTTGTTATTTTTTCATCATCAGACAAAGAGGATGAGAATATCGGAGAATGGCACGTAAAGGACAACCATTTTTATGTTTACCGTGTTTCAATAAAACTCATTAAAATTTATTTTACAATTTTTTTTATTTTTGTATTCCTGATATCATTTTGAAATTATTTAAAATTTATTAATAGAATGTAATTTTTTTAATTTTATATGGTCAGTTAACATACAATACTGCAGCCTACTCGAAAAACATACTGTAGGTCACCGGTGACTGACGCGGTCCAAATGGAAAGTTCAGTGTCAGTCACCAGTGACTGACATGGCACTTAACGTGTTAAATAAATTTAGTTAGGGAAAGCCGGGACGGCTCAGCGGGTTGAGCGCTCGCTTTGAGGCCATGAGGACCGAGGATCGAATCCCGGCTCCGGCCCAGGCAGGACCCACGTGCTGAACTGGGGAGTTCCCACAGTTTGGTTCTCTAACTGTCTCTGTCTCTATCTCTCTCTCTATCTGTCAAAAAGTAAAATAGAAATAACTATGCACTGAA
>PVKE010046280.1:0-12316 GCA_004027555.1 Craseonycteris thonglongyai | reverse complement strand
TGATTCTGGGAGCTGGGCACATAATGCAATGCATGGGTGATGTGATGTGGAGTTGTACATTGGGAAACTATCTAATTGTTACCAACCAATGTCACCCCATTAAATTTAACAATTAAAAAAAATATATATATATATATATATAAATGGGCTGAGGACCTGAATAGACATTTTTCCAAAGAGGACATATAGTTGGCCAACAGACATAAAAATATGCCCAATATCCCCAGTCATTAGAGAAATGCAAATAAAAACCACAGTGAGATATCACCTCCTTCCTATCAGAGTGGTCACCATCAATAAGTCAACAAACAAGTGTTGGCGAGAATGTGGAGAAAAGAGAATCCTTGTAGAGTGTTGGTGGGATTGCAAATTGGTGTAGTAACTATGGAAAACAGTATGAAAGTTCCTTAAAAAATAAAAAATAGAAACCAGCAATTCCATTCCTGAGTGTTCATCCAAAGAAATAAAAAAAAACTAATTTAAAAGATATATGCAACCCTTTGTTAACTGCAGCTCTACTCACAATAGCCAAGATACAGAAACAACTGAAGTGCCCTTCAATAGATGATTGGATAAAGAAATTCTCATACATCTATATGAGGGCTATTCGTGAAAAAAAAGCCAGCCATAAATGCCTCTATTTTTCATAGGGCTGGATACTTTCCAGACAACCCTTGTACGATAAATTTTGCCATTTGCAACAATATGGATGGACCTCGAGGGTATTATGCTTAAGTGAAATAATTCAGACCGAGGAAGATATAGAATGTGTGATCTCACTTCTGTGTGGAATCTATAGAACAGAATAAACAAACAAAGCAGACAGACTGATAAAGAGAACGAACTGATAGTTGCTAGATGGAAAGGTGGTTAGAAGGATGGTGGAGAAATATAAAGGGATTAGGAAGTACAAATGGATAGTTACAAAGTAGTCATGGGGATGTGAAATATAATATGCAAAAATATAGTCAATAATATTTTTTAAATTATGTGTAGTGTCAGGTGAGTACTATACTTAACTGAGGAATCACTTCATAAATTATAAAAATGCCTAACCACTATGCTATACATATGAAACTAATGTAAAATACCACTGAATGTCAACTAAAATTTTTAAAAAATGTTGTGAAAGAACAGCATAGGGAATATAATCAATGGTATTGTAATTGCTGTGTATGGTGTCAGGTAGGTAGTAGACTTGGGGTTATTACTTTGTGAGGTGTATACATGTCTAATCATGTTGTTCTTTTGTAATGTGAAACTAACAAAAAAAGTGTATGGGAAAAAAATAAAGGCTATTGACTAGTGGAATAAAATTAAGAAAGCTACCATCTGTAGGGTGGAGGCACAAAAGGAGAGAAGATATTCTGGTGTTTGATAACGTACAGTCATCCATGAAACAATGCTCATTTTTCTCAGCTTAGAATAGAAGGACTAAATAAATTCTGAGTATACAAACACAATGTAAAGACATACAGTGCATACTTCATCCTGATTTAGGTCTTCAGTATAACAAGACACATTCTTTCAATAATCCCTATCAACTGTTAATGCTTTGATAACTAGAAATACCTTGTATAAGGATATAAGATCACACTGCCAAAGTAACAGAGTCTCTCAAAGAAGAATACCAAGAGTTTTCTAATTACTCTTTATATAATTATATTGGAAGCAATTTTTCTTGAACCATTTGTAGGCTTTTTTGATTCTCCATCTTTATGTTTGTAGGACTAATAAGCACATTGCATTGGCACATAGTATGCATTAAAAAGCTATTTGTTGGATGTATGGAGAGATGAATGAATAAATGACTAGCTAGTGAAATACATGGAAAAAGTTAAAAAATATATATTCCTAATAGCAGGGAATGGAAATAAGTTAGAAATAGGCTTCAGAATACAGACCATGAATGGATGCATTAAAAGAGTTGATCAAGAATGTCAATCTTGAGGAAATAAATAGCTTATATTATTTGATAAAGAAATAGTCATAATAAAAAAGCTTAGTCATTTGCATGCTCTTTCCAATCAAGAATTAGATTGCCAAGAGAGTTTTAATGAAAGTGTATGTAAAGGCCCAGAAGTTTTCTACTGTATATTTACTGTATATTTTCATATGCCACACAAACTATAGAAATAATGTTTTGGATTATATTCTTACTTATAAAAAGTCATTATTGTGTTTCCAGAAAATAAGGGTAGACTAAATACATTGCTCTCACATCTCACAGACTTTATACATGCAATTCAATTTTTAACTTATTTATTTTTTATGAACATTTAGTTTTTACAGTCTTTGCTAAAGATACAAAATGAACAAGTTATATACTATAATTTGCCTATAAGGCAATGTCAAAGGAAAACCATATTTTATATAGCTAAGTGGATCATTAATATACACATAAACAGCAATCATTTTTCACTGTCAATAGTCCTATTATAAATGCATTTTTCTTATTGCATTCTTAATATATTATATAGACTTTATTTTACAAATTTCTGTAACATTTTTCAAGTTTGTAATTTATGTTGTTTTTTTTCTATATTTTGGAGAAATCAGAATAATAACAGTGCTTCTTGATAACATTAAAAGAAAAGCAGCTTTAAAATCTATGAATATTACATATATTTTTAGTCATTGTTTCTGGGAATATTTCCAATACCTTATAGCTTTTTTAAGAGTTATTAATTTCAAAATGTTCCCATGTATTTTTATCCTTGAACTCCTTGTGACATATGGAATGGTTTATGTTTCTATTAATAATATTTTGCAATACATATACATAAACAAATATATATATATATATATATATATATATATATATATATTTTGTTCAGTTGTATAAAATAAGGCAAATCATTGCAAACAATTAATTGGCCTTTTCAAACTTTAGCAGATAAACTAACATAAAAAACAATCAAGAGTGACCTTTAATTTCACAAGAGAAAATGCATGCTACAGTTCTGCTTTTAAGCACATGTGAAACACCAGAGAAAATGTCTACATGCATCCCTGACCACTGAGACAGCAGTAGATTAGAGAACAGAGGTAAGAAATGGATGAAGCCACCGCAGATTTTCAATGGGTTTCTCCCTTTCTGGTTGTCAGCCCTGTGAACATCTAATGTACTTGATGTATGTGGAATTCAGTCCAAAAACATCATTTTTCGTGGGACTTAGTAGTGAATGTAGCCTTATTTATTTGTATATCAACAAGGTAATATCAAGGAGCCTATCATTACCTCATTCTACCTTTTAAAATGACCATATATAAGAGCATAAGAATTGTATAAATATGGAAATATCAGTTGGAGAGAATTTCTACCCTTTTCAAAAATAGATATGCACACCAAATTTCAACACCTTCATAAAATAATAATCCTATTTACAGCTCTAATAACCTCCTATTAAATCACAGTAATCATGTGCTAGAGAACAGGTGTTTTAAATCACTAAATTTGTAAGTGGAATGAAGTTGAAAGAGCATGTTGGAAGCTTCTCATTGGCTGAAAGTGGCTGCAGTTTCCATGGCAATTTTACATGCACCCTGGTTCACAAATCTTCTCACTTTTTCATAATGCAGTGGAAAATACTATTTAGTGCAAGGAAAAAAATTGGGTCAAATTAGCATCATTTCTTTAGCTCAAAACAGTATTAGGAAGAGTAGGAGCCACATGTGCACTCTCCTTTACGATTTGCTCACATTTTGTCATCTACATTCATTTACACATATTTTCTATGCCCTCTGCTGTTGATCAACGTATGTTACAAAAGAAAAATACCCATAGGGCCACAGCATGTTACAATAACCATCATTTATGGAAAGAAAATGCCAATCATACAAAGCACAGACACACTTGGTGTTTATGCACAAAGTGTTACATTGTTGGATTCATTACAAAGCAATATCAATGGGATGCTGGGATAGCTCAGTAGTTGGGCACTTGCCTCCCAATCACAAGGTCCAGGATTCGATGCCTGGCCCTGGCCCTTGCAAATGTATACGCTGAACTGTGGCACAATTGGTAACTACCGGGATGGCAGTAAAGGTTCTCGCCTCCCATGCAGGAGGTCCCCAGTTCAGTTCTTGGCCCATTTAGCCTCACATCCACCTGTGTGGAATGAAACCATGTAACAACTAATGATTTACAATTATGGAGACTGCTCTGGGCTCTCCCCACTTCCCTCTCTCTCTCACTTGCCTCTCAAAATCCATACAAAAAAATTTTTTTTAAAGCAATATCAAGTAGCATTAACTCAATGCTCCATGGCCCTATGATATTGCCCGTTTGGGTTATACATGGCCTCTGTTTTCTAGAATGAGTTAGCATTACCTCTTTTTAGAGATAGAGTGTCAGGGAGGCATAGACTGAGAGTTGTCATTAAATAGCTCAGTTAAGAAAGGCAAGGGAAGGTATAAAACACTACAGGTGATAGGAGTCCTTTTCACCCAACTCTGTGCACACCAAGAAGCAAGGCCCCTTTAGACTTACCTTGCTAAGGACACACAGGTGTAGAGGGCGCTGTGAAAGATGCGCATGCCTAATAACAGTGTAGGTTGTAAGCTCACAACATTTATACGATCTGGTACCGGTTTCTACTTATGACATAAGTCACCGCCAGTTCATAATATAAGAAGAGAAAATAGCCATGCTGTGACTCTGGGATTAGTGAATCTGTGAATACAGAAAAGAATAAAGACACTTTAGGAGCAGATCTCAAAGAGCTAATGAGCAGGATGAAGAGTTCCCACTTGTGATTCCATCATTGAAGAACTTAGAAAAACAGCCCTGCTATGGGACACATGAATGCCTAAGAGAGGCATCAAACTGGTGATGAAACTAGGAGAACTTGGTAAAAACAGACAATAGTGTAAACCAGGGCTAAGTAAGGTTAAGATTCCATATCTCAGATTACACTTATATAGAGCTTGTGCCTTGAAAATCACTCTTCCTAAATTGCTTAATTATTTTGAGTATCTCAGAGAACGTTAAATTCATAATCTTTGAAGTCAGAATATAAATTAAATTTTGACTGAGTTAGCTAAATCAGTTACTTCTTCTGAGTGTTTTCTACTTTGTGAAATGGGAATACTTATAATCAATCTTGCATGTTAGCTGTGAAGATTAAAAGATGGTACAAGTATTGTACACACACAAGGTAGTATGTTTCCTTTTATTGTCTTCGGTTCCTCTTATCTGACTGACTCTATGGGAAATGAGTAAGGTAAAAGCAGGATGAAAAAGCCATGAATCACAATGGAGAATCATTTTAGAATATTACCTCCCCATTCCCACCAAGTAGTAAAGACTGCATTAGAAAAGGGGGTGGGAATTATCAAGGTGGAAATTGGTTCATAGAATTTTTATAGTTGGCACTGTGCTTGCTGACCTTTCATCAATCTGGCTTATACTGCTCATTTTTGTTTTCAGAGATAAATGCCTAGATTTTTAGTGAGCCTGAGTAGACCTTCTCTGTCTTGGGAAGTGGGGACTGTGAACACCGAAACCCCAAAGTCCTGAGAGTCAGTTATCTCATGACATTTTACAAGTTTGTAGAGATGAGTTTAAAAGTAAGCTGTTAGCTTTTTTTTTTTTTTTAATCTCAGCCAAGTAGCTTCCCCATCAAGCCCAATAGCCACAGTATGATCTCTGGAACTAAAATGCAAGAGATAAAAGCAGAATACTTATATTTCCTATCCCTGAGGGTTACAATCCTGAGTCTCTGTTAGCTCCTCTAGCTTTCCTTGTTCAAAGCCCCAAAACCCTAGTTAACCTTTTTTATTAATTATTATTTATTTATTTATTTTATTGTTTTTGACAGAGGGGAAAGAGAGAGAGAGAGACAGAGACAGAGAGAGAACTGAACTGGGGAAACTCCCCAGTTCAGCATATGGGTCCGCATGGGCCGGGGCAGGGATTCGATCCCCGGGGCAGGGATTCGATCCTCATCCCAGCGCTGCAAAGTGAGTGCTTAACTCACTGAGCCGTCCCGGCTTCCTCTGGTTACCCTTTTAATATCCCTTATCTATCTTCCCTGGGTCCTGTCTTTTTGGTATTTTCCAACTTAAAACACTTAGAAAACCAATGTCTTACTGCGTGCCAGGTCTTAGAACCTCACGACAATTATTTCAGAAAGAGAAAGACATAAAAATAAAACAAAACAAACAAAACAGGAAGAAATAGGTTTTGAAGTTCTCTCTGGATACTGAAAGGCTTTACACCCTAGCCCTAAAGAAAGGGACACGCTAGTTCAGATCTTAAAGAGGTTCCATTGTATTTTCTCTAAAACAATAGCTGAGCAATTCAGGGAGGATGTTTATAACAAAGAGTGAGTCTTCCCCCCTTAGCATACTTCTCTCTGCCTGTTGTTAAAGAAAGCCTATCCAAAGAACAAAGCAATGAATTCTTCTTATCTCAGCTTCCTTAACAAGTTAGTGCATTTCATTTTTGGAAGAAAGTGATTGATGCACATGGCTTCCTCAGGGCAATTAACCTGAGATATCACAGGGAAGATGGGGAGAGCAATAGGCAGGAAAGAGCCTGAGTAGGAGTCCCACACCCCCTACCCTCCACAAATACACCTGTAATCACACCTTACCGATATCTTGTCCTTGTGAGAATAAAAAAGGCATCACAAACATATACAAATCCCTGGAGGACGTCTTAACCATTCTGCATGCATTGCTGCCTAAGAGAGTGCGGGTGAAGCAATATTGCAAATGTGATTTAGTATCGTCCTTTCAATGTCTATGTTTTTATAGCACTTTAATACATATTTCTGTTATACTGTTCATGTATTTGTATTGAAGTTATTTGGTTGCATGTATCTCTTTTACCGTCTTTCCTATAAAGTCCAGAGGGTAAGACATTTGTTACTGTTTAAAATGATCAAACTGTGTCTGTATTCATTCAACCAGCATTCATTTAGCAACTTCTAAAGGACAAAGACTGAGCTAAATGATAAATAAAACATGATCCCTTCTCTCTAGATTCTTCTACTGGTAAGCCATTGTGACCACTGTGAGCCAAAGGTGTTATTGTATTTTCATTTAAACATTAACCTTAAGGAGGAAATCTTTTATCTCAATTTACCTATATAGAAACCAAGAATCAAAGAGAATTTCAACCAAGGGCTTTCTGGAAGAAATCCCAGAGAGGTGAGACTACAATGCTTACAAACAGATATCTAACAATCCATCAAATATTTAGAAAAGGAGAAAGTGGATTCAGAAAGGCTGAAAAACAGACCCCCCCAAAAAACAAAAAAAACTGCTCCATCAAATATTTAGAAAAGGAGAAAGTGGATTCAGAAAGGCTAAAAAACAAACGAAAAAAAAAAAAATCTGAAACAAGTATCAAGAGAAAAATGAGATTTTATGGGTTATCTGAAGTATTTGCTTATTTAACATGTTATCAAAGTGGTAAATTGGCAAATTATTAAGCTTTACTGAGAAACGTACATGCAGTAATTAAGCAAGAACTTTGATGTATAGGTCCATTTGACTCACTATTTAACATACAATATCATCATCAGTTCCAAAGCTGTGAGATGAAGTAGCAGATATGCCTCACATCTTTATCCTGCTCCTTACAAAATATTTTCACACCATATAAATAAGTCGCCAAAGAAACATCTCCCTTTATTTTCTGTATAACTAATTGACAGGCCTTTGTGCAACAGAAGTCTACTTATTTAACAACATAGTAATAAGACAAGAAATTGCAAATGTCATTTATTCCATTTTTACCACTATTACTCAGCTAATGGTATCATACAAAAAACAAACAAACAAAAAAAACGTATATATTTTTCCAATCTCAAGGTCTTCAAAGCTTTATATTGCAGAACTCTTTGTAGTGGTTAGAGATTTTAGATTCAAAATCAATTAAATGTCCCTTTACTTGAAAAGACAATTATTCATGCCACTGATTCATCCCAAACTTTGAGGGACAGTATGAGGTCTTACTTTGTTGTTTTTGAGCTGACATCCCTTAAGAATGTATATGCATTATCCTTATATACAGGGTCTGTCAGAAGTAATGGTTGGCCAGAGTGTTACCAGCTCATAAAAAAAGGGGTGATACTTCTGCCAGACCCTGTGTATATACAAGGGCTATCTGGAAAAATACAGCCATTGTCGATATAACGGGAATGGTTACATGACTGGATTCTTACTGGACAGCCCTCGTATAGTCTTAGTTTTATAGAACTGTGAAAGTATTAGATGCTTTATAACTATCCCTTTCTTTCATTGTCACTTCCCATAATTGCTCCCATTTAGTAATAGGCACTATGCGGAAAGCAGCAAGCTCGCTACACAACTTTAACCTCCTCACATCAGACTTAAGAACAATCAGTGAAGTTTCTGTGCCCCATAGTCAGGAAGGCACTAAGATGGGTTAAAAAGAGCACAGCCTTTGACTTCAATTCACCAGAGTCCAAATACAATTTTGTCATTTTCTGTCTATAAGACTTTGTGCAAGTTATTTAAACTTGTGAGCCTTGGATATTTTATCTTCAAAGAGGGAATAATGTACTATTCTCTCTAAGTGTTTTGTGAGAGATATATGAGATCTATGTGGAGTCCCTGGCCTACTACCAGAGACATCTAGCTGTTAAATAAATGTTAATTCCCTTCTTTTCCTTACTTCTCCCATCTGAGCCAAGTTTTCTGCTTTTTAAAGAGCCACTGAATAGGGGCATGCCCTCTATCATTTGCAGAAACCAAAGGACATTCTGGACCATTTGGGGCTTTAGGACTTATACATTCAGCCATTACATAGACCGAGATCTTTTACAAATACAAAGTGGACGCTGACCTTGGATGTGAGTCAATGTATTTAAAAGCATCAGAGAACTTGGCCCTTAATATCTATCAGCTGAATCTCAAATATCAACCACCAGGTTCTGTAGAAAGAGAATTCTACTAACTCTGTGACTTCAGACAAGACACATGGCGACATGGTAGATGTGTACAGCTTCCCAATTAGCAAAATGAGGCCTTAGGTAACATCAAGCAGGGCGTGATGGACATTTGCGTGACCAATGTTCCTTCCAGAGTCTCGAACAGAAATACCCCATCCATTATGCAGCTCATTCCTTCTGAGATGGAGCCTGAAAGTTCTGTTTGAGGGGAATCTGGGATGACTCAGTGGGTAGAGCTCTCGCTTTGTAGCCCCAGGATCGAGTCCTGATCCTGGCCTTGGCCTGTGATGACCTGTACACTGAACTGGGGTATAGCCCCGGTTTGGTTCTCACCAGGGAGAGCTTCCCATGTGGGAGGCCCCCTGTTCGGCCTCCAGCTCATGGAGATGTGCCTCCCATGCAGTAGGCCCCTGGCCCAGTTCCTGCCCTGTGTAGCCCCCTGCCCACCTGTGTGTAATAAAACCATGTTAAAAACTGATGAAATACAAATATGAAGACTGCTCTGGGCTCTCCCCCTTCTCTCTGTCTATCTCTGTCTTCTCTTTCTCTGTCAGAAAAAATAAAATAAATCTTAAAAAAAAATTCTGTTCAACAGTGCACCGGTGTTGGGGATGTAAGCTGGTTGTTAATTACCAGTCATTGTGTTATATATTTCTTTAGCTCTCTTCCAATTTTTAATTACACGTGCCATGGTTATTGTTATAATGAGACCCATTTGTTATACCATGTTAGAGTTACAGCCTCATGGGTCAGTCGAGTACATATGGTTCTTTGTTCTAGACCACTATGCTTCCTTATTCTTCTGTTTGCTCTATAAACACAAAGATTATTAGCCATAAAGCAGTCAAAATTGGGATTGTCTGCCAAAAATCATTATTAGCTTTATAAGCAATGATCTACAGTCTCTTTTCTGGCAGCAATTAGACAAAGCAATTGCTTCTAGAAATAATAAAACTGTGTCTTGTAAGGAGAGAAAAAAAATGCCTTTTCCCCCTCCCTCCATAAAGATAGTATTTAAGTAACTGAAAGAGTGGTATCATATCACCATGATATAAAATTTAACAAGGATTTAGACTGCTCAGAACTCATTCTTGTTATGTGCCCACTATAGTTTACCTTATCATTTAAACTAGTGTACTGAACTTTCTTAAACTGTAGGGTTTGGATGACAATCATCAGGAAGGATCAGTATTGGGTTCCCACAATTTGATCCTGGCTTGTTTCTATCTAGTGTATAGTTCTAGGAATTCTAATAATTACATCATGTATCCATAATTTCAGTATAAAAAAATATACTCACATCCCTAAAAATTTCCCATGTTTCAACTATTTACCCTGGGCACCACAGATATTTTACAGTCTCTGTAACTTTGCCTTTTCCAGAATGTCATATATTTGGAATCATGTAGGGTTTGCAATATACATTTTCAACTAATATACGTCATCTTTGAAATAACATTATTATATTTAATAGGCAGTGCAGGTACATTTAAAAGAGTATTATCTCCAATTCCTCCTGTACACCCCTTATATTACTGTCATTTGTTTTACATATTCCTCTACTAAAACAACTCAATACAGTTTTGCTATTATTACTTTGAAGGAAAAAAAATTAAAACATGTCTTTGATCAATTACACATTAGAAAAATAAAGAGATTATTTATATTATACCTTCATATTTTATTTTATTTTATTTTATTTTATTTTATTTTATTTTAGATAGATACAAGTTTCTTACCTATATCATCTTCTTTGTTCTTGAAGAATTTTTTTAAACCTTTCTGCAAAGCCAGTGTGCTGGTAAGAATTTCCTTCAATTTTTGTTTGTCTGAGAAAGTATGTCTCTTTTACTTTTGAAGGATGATTTCACTGTATATAGAATTCAAACTTGATGGGATTTCATTTCTTTTTCCTCTCCACACTTTAAATATTTCACTCCAATTTCTTCTTGCTTGCATGGCTTCTGAAGAAAACTCTACTATGTATCCTTGTTCCTCTATGGGTAAGGTATTTTATTTCTCTGGTTTCTTTCAAAATTTTCTTTTTCTTTGGTCTTCTGTAGTTTGAACATGATATGCCTGAGTATAGTCTTTCAGTATTTATATTGGTTGGATTTTATTTATTAAAAAAATATTAGACGTGATGCATTGAATAATAGGAACTGAGCTAAATAGGCCTTGAGTATAAGATTTGATGCTATGCATTGTGCTCTGTTTAATTTTTTCTGCATTTGTGTATGACAGAGGCTTCCTTTAGTCTTTCTGATTTTGTCTCTCCTGTTTTCTTTGAGTTTCAATTAGAACTCTCTTAAATAAAATATTTTTCTTGCAGCTTTTTCATCTCTAATACGTTGTTATTGTACGGGAGCCCTAATGGTATGGTGGTAAACCATGAGAGAAGGGAAGTATTCTGTAATCTTGTGGTTTAATCACTCTTTCAGTGGGTCTATGTCCTTCACAGGTATTAGTTGACGTTACCCTTCACGTCCTTAGGTGAAACAAGAAGGATAGATGGGACTAGAAAAGGGGTGATTGTCTTTCTTTCATTGGCTAGGTTTGTGGTAAAGCTTTCACCCTTGGAGGGAGTCATTTGTTGTTGAGAATTCCTGGGGCGTATTCAATTGGTTACTTATCTCTTACTCTGTTCAAAATGCAATTGATTTTTACTGACTTTTCACTGTGTAAACCCGGTAGGGTTCCTTGAGTTAAATCCCAGGAAAGTGTGGATTTTTTTCTAAGACACAGCCTCAAGAGTTTCATTCTCACACTAGTGCGTACTATGTCTCCAATAATTCATGAAAGGTACCAAAGTGTTTCTATCTGTGATGGCTCCAGAGCCTTCTGCTTCTAGTAAGCTACCATGGTTATGTTTCTCTGTATCTATGTGTCTCCCGAATTTAAATGGCAGTTTTCCTTGTGACCCCAATTATCTGACAGATCCAAGAAGATGAATGATTTTCAGTTTGTTCAACTTTTTCTTGTTTAAAAATGAAAGTGTTGATTTGTAAGCCTTTTACATGTTGCAGTTGAAACCAAGGGTCTGTTGGAATTCGTTTTTGATGGAATGTCTAGTATTCCAATGGCTGATTCAATACTTTGTGGAATAATGCCCATCGCTAGGAGTTTGGTTAAATACCTTATATATATACACACCATCAAATACTATGCAATTATTCGGCAAAAGGAAGAATAAGGATCCTTCTAATTACTGGTATAGAAAAAAGAGAAGAGATCTCCAGGGTACACTGTTTTGTGAAAAGTAATGACTAGAAAATTATGGTTAAGTGATCATTTGTGTGAAATAGAAGGAAATAGAATCCATTTTCATATTTTGTGTTTCAGTATATACTATCTTGAAAAACTATCCAAGAAAATATTAAAAGTAATTA
>PVKE010046279.1:0-12319 GCA_004027555.1 Craseonycteris thonglongyai | reverse complement strand
GGTTTACTACTCATGTTCATGGGTATTCTAGAATGCAAAGAAATATGACAATTTAAAGAATAAATATTGAATTAAATATTTTCCTAGAAAATTCAAAAACTCATGAACTGCGGCAATTATCTCCATTACATTGAGAGAAATAATAACAATACTGCATATTACAATCGGGGACAACAATACAAGTATATTAAAATCTAATATAGATATATTCAAATTTACAAAAAGTATGTTAAAGTTACAATATATTTATTACGGTTTACAATACTGACTTCTTAATTTAAATAGAATTATTGTTATTCCTAATATATTTGTAATACTGTCCCTTATTTTTCTCTCAGTGTAATGACCGCAGTTTAGAGATCTGTTGCCGAGAATGCTCACTTATCAAGTAAATAGATAGATAAGAAAAGCAATTTAATTGAAAACAAAGAAAAGGTACTTACACTTTAAACAGAAGAATAATTGAAACTCAACGTGGTCACCAAGGATAAATAATATTGATTGATAATAATACTGTTAATACAAAAGAAAAGAAGCTACCATATGACATTACCAAATATTCAAGCTAACTGACTGTGTTCTTCGATGAGTCAAGTCGTAACTGTTGCGTTCACGCGTTGCGTCTGGTGACAAGTGTAACACATAAGTCAAAATGTGTTGTCTGGGTGGGCGGAGATCACAGTGTCAGGCTGTCAGAATTCTAGGAATTTATGACCTAGGCAAATTCCCAGAATGCATTAAACTATTGCTGGAAAGTTTTGTCTTCTACAATTGCTTCAAAGTCCATGGTACACGGAATTCCACCCCAGACATTGCGAGCAATCGGAGATCGACCGAAATTGGCCTCGTGATCGACCGGTCGACTGCGTTCGACTTGTTGGCCACCCCTGATTTAGAGCATTTCAACATGAATCAGGTGATCAGTCCCTGCCTAATGCTGGGTCATAATAAAATGATATATAAGAAAAGTATAAGTGTACTTAATTAGCTATGTGTACATATGGCAGGGGAGTGGGGTAAGAGGCAGGAGGGGTGGTACAACCTCATAGGAGGGCAGGCTATATATCAAACTTGGAATAGGGGTATGTTCTTAGCATGTTATCTCCATGTATTTCTTTTATGAGATCCAGTACAAAATTAAAATGCAGAATTCTTTGTTCAAAAAGTAAGAAAATGTGACATTAAAAAAAAGATAGGGAAAACTGGGTTGGCTCAGCGGGTTAAGCGCTTACTTTGAAGCCTCCAGGACCGAGGATCGAGGCCCCGCCCCGGCCTGTGCGGACCCATATGCTGAACTTGGGTGTGCCCCCAGTTCAGTTCTTGCTGGGGCCTATGCAAGAGGCTCCCGGCCCAGTTCCTGCCTTGTGCAGCCCTGTGCCCACCTGTGGAGTTAAATTATATGGAAAACTAATGTCAACTATGGAGACTGCTCTGGGCTCTTCCCCTTCTCTCTGTCTTTCTCTGTCTCTGTTTCTCTCTGTCAAAAATCAATAAAATACATCTTAAAAAAAATATATATAAAACTTTTCCTTAAAAATAGTTTATCACATAAAACATTATAAGAGTAATAGTAATGCATGTGTAAGAACATAATCATAAAATATAAAAAATAATATTATGATTTCATGATTTATAAATATACAGTAAATGCTAAATATAATACTTTACTAATGTGATGTCTTAATCGATCATAAGACTTCTGGTTTGCTTTTCTGCAAATTAATTTGTAATATTTTCAAAATCTATACTATTCGGTTTATTTTCACTTGATATACTTGAAAGGCCCATCAGTTGCTTTGGGCAAATACAAGATTGTAAAGTGATGATTTTTAATTTTTGTGGCTTTAAAAATGACTAATTTCTCATGATTATGTAAGTGACTATAAAGTTTTTATTTATAATTTCTCAATTAGAGTTGATATTCAGTACTATATTAGTTTCAGGTATATAGCTTAGTGGTTAGACATTTACATAACTTAGGAAGTGGTCACCCTGATAAGTCTAGTACACACTTGGCACCATACATAGTTATTACAATATTATTTATTTATTTATTTATTATTTATTTTTTTAAGATTTATTTTTATTGTTTTTGACAGAGCGAGAGATAGATACAGAGACAGAGACAGAGAGAAGGGCGAGGGCCCAGAACAGTCTCCACAGTTACACATCATTTGTTTTTCCACATAGTTCCATTCCACAGGCAGGAGTGGGGCTGCACAGGGTAGAAACTGGGCGGGGGTCTTCACCCAGGTGAGAACTGAACTGGGGGCACTCCCCAGGTTAGCGTATGGGTCCACATAGGCTGGGGCCGGGATTCGATCCTCGGTCCCCAGGGCTGCAATGTGAGCACTCAACCCACTGAGCCATCCCGGCTTCCCACTCTCTCTTGATACTTTTAATAGTCTGTCTTTGTCTTTAAACTTTGGCATTTTAATTATGATGTGTCTTGGTCTGGGCCTCTTTGGATTCATATTGTTTGGGACTCTGTGTGTTTCCTGGGCTTGTATGTTTATTTTCTTCTCCAGGTTAGGAATGTTTTTCATAATTATTTCTTCAAATATGTTTTCAATCTCTTGCTCTCTCTCTTCTTCTGGTACCTTTATGAGGTGAATGTGCTGTGCTTGATGTTGTCCCAGAGGTCTCTTAAACTATCCTCACTTTATTTGTATTATTTTTTCTCTTTCTTTTTTTTGTTCCAATTGGGTGTTTTCTGTTACCTTGTCTTCCAAAATGCTGACTTGATCCTGTGTGTCGTTTAATCTGCTGTTGATCCCATGTAATATATGCCTTAATTCAATTATTATATTCTTAATTTCTGACTGGTTCTTTTTTTATGGCTTTATCTTTTTGTATAAGTCTTCACTGAATTCACGTATTCTTCCCCTAAGTTCATTGAGCATCCTGAGAATCAGTGTTTTAAACTCTGCATCTGGCAGATTTCTTCTCTCCATTTTGTATAGTTTATTTTCTGTAGTGTTGTCCTATTCTTTCTTCTGGGACATGATTCTTTTCTTCCTTGTTTTGGCTGTCTCTCTGTGTTTGTTTTTATGTAGTAAATACATCCACTGTGTCTCCAAGTGGGGTAGACTTATGTAGGAGGTGTCCTGTGGGGCCAATTAATGCAATCTTCCCGGTCACCTGAGCCAGGTGCTGCAGGTGTGTCCCTTGTGTGTGTTGTACTCCTCTGTTCTAGTTGTGCCTTGCCTGCTGTTTGCATGTGAGTGGGTAAAATTAACCCCCTGGCTGACTAGTTTTGAGGACTGGCTGAGACTACAGTAGACAGGGTGTTGTGTGGGTGGCTGACATCACAGAGTAATATTCATGTTAATGGGGCTGTGGTGCCTACTGACTGCACCCTTTGGGGTATGTCATTTGTGCACATAATCAGGTGGTGCCTTATCATGGTCTTAAGCTGGCTACTGGGTGTGTTGGTTCTGTTGCCTCCTGGAGAAAGTACTCTTGCAGGCCCAGGTTAGCCACTGTAGGTGCCCTGCTCAGGTCTACCTGGTAGGAGCTACAAAGTAACCTGTGGTTGGTAGCTGCTTGTGGTAGACCTGGAGGATGTGGGAGAGGCTACTCTATGAACTAAGGCTGGCTGTTGTTCATGCTGGGAGCTGCTTAGTAAGAGGTACAGGATATGCTGAGGCCAGCTGCTGTTTGTTTGGGGTTTGTGGATCTTTGAGATATTTTAGGAAAGTTCACAATGTGGACCAAGTCCAGATGATTTTGAAGAACAGTCACCAAAAAAGGTTTAGGCTGGTGTCAGTGTTAGTTGAGGCAGGGCCTCAGGGAATCACCAGGGTGGGTAAATGGTGTTGGCTAAGTTAAAGGAGACTCAAATATTGTGCCCACTTGTGCCTGCTGGCTATGTGGGGAGAAGTCTCAACAAAGGAATAACAGTGCTTATTAGCACTTCTGTTTGGGAGAGGGCTGCCCACCCAGCCCTTTCCCTGGAGCTAGACTATTCAGTTCCTCCCCATATGTCCCTGGTGCTTTTTAAGATGCTGTTCTTTCACTGACACTTAGAGTGAGTGTTTGCAAGCAAGTGAGACAATGTGCTGGACCTTTAACAGGGTGCCTGGGTCTACATTGGCCATCCATCTAACTGGGTTGGAATCCTTGATGCTTTGTACAGTCAGATGTTGTGTGGACTCCTCTTTCTGACATTGGTGCTCTGGGCTAAGGAACCCAGTATGGGGCTGGGATCTTTTGTTCCTCAGAGGGGACCTCCACAATTGAGATATCCCTCCCAATGCTTCTTTTTTAATACATGTAATTATAGTGTGGATGAACTGCAGTTGCATATCAACTCCACATAAAGAAAAAGAAAAATGTTTAACATTACTAATATGTTTCATTTTCCAGCACTGGTATTGACTATTGGGCAGAAAGGGAAGAGCTAGACTTTGACTTGAAACTAAAATATAAAGACAAATTTTTAAAAAGAAAAAGGGAAGAATTACTATTATTGATTCCTTGGTCTGTGTCTAAAAGATAATATTCTGAATAGTCTCATAGCATAAGGCACTTCACACAAATAAGTAAGCTCTTTAGGCTTAAAGAACAGATGAGTAATCAGGGAGAAGTTAAAATGCACTCAAGAGTTAGCTGTTGGAGAATTTTGAAATTGTAAACAAGTTTGTGTGTTTATTAAGATACTTAAGTTTTTAATATTTTCCCCTTTCTCTTTTTTCTCCTTCCTCATCCCCCTTCCTCAGAAGACATCTTTTAAAAACTAGCAGTTAGTCCAACTAATGTTCAGTCAGCAGATATTGCAAAGAAGTGGAGCAGAAAAGGCAAATTTATTCTCTTTTGCTTATTTTTCTCTTTACCAGTTTAAAAAACAACTCTGAGCTCTTTTAAGTCTTCATAATTTCAAAACAAGAAATAAATAAGAAAGAAAAAACCAACAGAGAGAAGAGCATCCCTTTTTGAAAAAAGGAAAGAATGTGTCACAGATCGAAATGAGCATTTTGTATTAATAGTTTTTCAAAGCATGCTTGTTAACATTTCTCATGTTCTACAGGGTCACTGTGGTATTGTGTTACATATAGGCTATTGTCATTATTCCTTGGGATAGGTATAGTTTCTGTTCCCACCTTCTCCTCAATACTTTTCTGGTTGAAGTATCATCATATGCAATCAAGTTGAAGGCTAAGCCAAAATAACCAAAGTCACACAATCTTTCAGTACAATGAAGATAGGGCTTTGCCATCTTTGGAAAGTCAAAGTTTGTTACCACATTCACACCTTATATATCAATACCTCAGGTAAACAATTAAGTGCAAGCAAGATTATAGCATAAGTCATTTTGAAAATCATGAAACACACAATTTCAATGTTTCTGCCTCATTTTAGCATGGATATAGAAGCAAGAATAATCCATTTGAGAAATCTTCTTAGTTATCAATTCAACTCACTGAGAGATATTACAGAAAATAATCAGTTGGTTAATCTGAGGCCTGGGGAAAAGTGTGTTGAGGCAGTGCACTTATTGGCACTCAGTTACATATGTGTAGTACTGTGTTATTCCCTTAAAAGTTAGTGCCTCCATAATATTAATCTCATAAAGTTTCTGCAAATGGTAATTCATGACCTTCAATTCCCTAAGAGGAAAAATAGTGGAATATAATAAAATATGTTTTTAACTATGCAAAAATAATATCCTCTATTATCTGCACAAAATACTGCAATAGCAATTTACCTGCCTCATCTAATACTACCAACTAGACATGATCAACCTTTGCATCTCCTTTCTTGATAATATCCAATATTCTACCATGGGTAGCTATCCACATACATGGTGTCATCAAGTCTCATTATGTTATCTGTAAATTAATTCCTCCTGTGGTGGTAATCACTTTTGCTCCTCCCATATGTTTGCTGATCTGGATGCAAAGTTGACTGACCTGTAGAGCAAATTCTGTGAGAACAATTACCATTGCTTGTGTATTGTTCTTTTATTCAGGTCTAGCCATTTAAGTAAGGGAATGAGGAAGGCACTTCTCTTGCTTGTTTAATTATTTTTTTAATTGCTTGTGAGAGAGAGAGAGGGGGGGAGAGAGAGAAAGAAAGAAGGAGGGAGGGCCCAGAGCAGTTTCCATAGCTGTACATTCATTATTTGTGACATGGTTTCATTCCATACAGGTGTATATGTGGCCACCCAGGGTGGGAACTGAACTGGGGGCCTTTCACAGAGGAGGTGAGAACCTTCACTGTCATCCTGGTGATTACCAGTTGCACCGCAGTTCAGCATGGGTTTGTATGAGCTGGGGCCAGCATTCGATTCCTGGACCTTGCAGTTGCAAGGCAAATGCTCAACCTGATGAACTATCCCAGCATCCCTTGTTTCATTTTTGAATGTAGCTACAATATCCCTACCAGATAAAGCAATATTGCTACAGGGGGAGCACTGTGGTTCCAGAAACTGAGAGGTCCACAGCCTACCACATCCTCCCATGAGGGTGGTGCAGTGAGACCAAAGTGACCTCAGTTGCAGTATTGACTCCTGTAAATGCCCAGAAAAAGAAGAAAACCCAATAATTAATATGAATAACCAAGCTAACAAGGCTGCTCAAAAAGAAAATGAAAAATCTCAAGAAAGTGAACTTTAAAGAAATAGAAATTTGTGTCCTAAGTGGGCTGACCAGACTTACCATTTGAAACAAAACAGAAAATAATAGTACTGTTCTTTATCAAAGAGTACATATAGTCAGCCTAGTCTCACCAGACTAAATTCAAGGTATCAGTAGGCCAACCATACATACTGTTTGAAACTGGACAGTACCATTGTTTTCATCCCATTAAAAATGGTATACTTGGTTAGCTGGGACCTCAATGACAGAGAATTTAAGATTGCAGTTCTGAAAAATCTTGACAAGATGCAAGAGAACATGAATAGGCAGTTTAATAAACTCAGAAATAAAATCAATAAACAAAATAAATATTTTACAAATTTGAAATTTTAAAGAATGACCAAATAGAAACTCTGGAGATGAAGAACTCAATGGAAGAGATAAATAATGAAATAGATAGTTTAGAAAACAGAGCCAACCAGATGGAGAAAATAATTAGTGATATTGAAGATAGAAATATGGGTATGACACAGATGGAAGAAGAGAGAGACATGAAAATTAAAAGAAATTAAAGAACTCTACAAGAACTACTTACTTCATCTGAAAGAGCAACAGAAGAATATTAGTTAAACCATAAGGAGAAGAAAGTGAGAAGGGCACAGAAAGTCCACTCAAATAAATAGTCAAGGAGAACTATGCCAAGCCTATGAAAAAAACTGGATTCTCAAATCCATTAAGTAAACAGAACACCTAACTACCTGAATCCTAACAGACCTCCAAGGTACATTATATTGAAGCTGTCAAAGGTCAATGACAAAAAACAATTCTCAAGGCAGACAGGAAAAAGAAGACTATAACCCATGAGTGTCTAATCTTTTGACTTACCTGGGCCACATTGGAAGAAGAATTGTCTTGGGCTACACATAAAATATACTAACACTAACAATAGCTGATAAGCTAAAAAATTGCAAAAAAATTTTATAATGTTTTAAGAAAGTATATGAATTTATATTGGGTCACAATAAAAGCCATCCTGGGCCACATGCTCCCTGTGGACTGAGGGTTAGACAAGCTTGCTGTAACCATTCAATTATCTCAGACTTCTCAGAAGAACCTCTACAATCCAGGAGGGAGTGTCACTAAATATTGAAACTACTGAAAGAGAGAAATTATGAGCCAAGAATAATGTATAGAGCTAAGTTATCCTACCAATATGAATGAGGAGTAAAAACTTTTTCAGGCCTACAGAAGCTGGGGGAATTATTCAGCACAAGGCCTGCATTATAGGAAATACTGAAGGAGGCAATTTGACCTGAAACAGAAAGTAAAAATAAATAGTCATAACTTGGGACAACACAAACATAAAAGGGGAAGAAGTAAAGGTCTAAATTTCCCAAGGGAAATAGAAAAAGAGGTATGCCTAAGAAAAGGGGCTACAGTGTATATGAAACTTTCTTTTACATAAACATAATGGGAACTGCTCCCCACCTCCAAAAAAGAAATCCAGAATTGTGACATATAACATAAAAAAAGACAAAACAAAGAAAGAAATTTATAGAACACCACCAAATTAAAATAACTGACAGAAAAAAAAGCAAAGAAACAAGGGAGACTCTGGATTACCAGAAAGCAAGAGATAAAATGAGGGGAAGCCGGGATGGCTCAGTGGGTTAAGCGCTCACTTTGCACTGCCGGGGACCGGGGATCAAATCCCGGCCCCGGCCCGTGCAGAACCATATGCTGAGCTGGGAGCTCCCCCAGTTCAGTTCTCTCTGTGTCTCTGTATCTCTCTCTCTCTCTCTCTCTCTCTCTCTCTCTCTCTCTCTGTCAAAAATAAATAAATAAATAAATAAATAAAAAGAAAATCATTTGAGTTTAAAAAAAAAAAAGATAAAATGGCTATAGGAAAGCCTCATATATCAATAATTACCCTAAATGTAAATGGAATGAACTTAATAAAAAGGCATAGAGTAGCAGATTGAATATAAAAACAAAATCCAACCATATGGTGCCTCAAAGAGACACACCTTAGCTACAAGGACAAATATAGATTCAAAGTGAGAGGGTGTAAAATGATACTCAGAGTAAATGGCATTTAGAAAAAAGAGGGTGTAGCCATACTTATATTTGACAAAACATGTCATGATATAAAAGATAACAGGAGACAAAGATGGACACTTCATAATGATAAAGGGAATGATACAATAAGAAAATATGACACATTAGTAATATGCCTCCAATTATGAAGCACCAAAATTTATGAAGCCATTGCTGACAGAACTAAATGGAGAAACTGACAAAAACACAATTATAGTAGGAAGCCTAAACACCCCATTGACAGCCATAGATAGTTCATCCAAACAGAAAACCAATAAGGAAATGGCAGTCTTAAATAATACATTACAGCAAATGAATATAATTGACATTTACAGATAACTTTATCCAAGAATATAAGACTATACATTTTCTTCTAGTGCACATGGAACATTCTTAAGGATAGATCATATGTTAATACACAACACTACCCTCAGCAAATTTAAAAAGATTGAAATTATACCAATCATTTTCTCTGACGACAGAGCTTTGAAGTTGGAGATCAACAGAAAAAAAAGGGGGGGGCACATCTATGTTGAGATTTAAAAGCACGGTATTTTTTTTTTAAGTTTTATTTATTCATTTTATTAATTTTTTGACAGAGAGAGAGAGAGAGAGAGAGATACAGAGACAGAGAGAGAACTGAACTGGGGGATCTCCCCAGTTCAGCATATGGTTCTGCATGGACCGGGACCGGGACTGAGATTTGATCTTCAGTCCCCGGTGCTGCAAGGTGAGCGCTTAACCCACTGAGCCATCCTGGCTTCCCCTAAAAGCACGGTATTAAACAGCAATTGGGTTAAAGAAGAAACAGAAAAGAGATCCAGAAATACATAGAAACAGATGAGAATAAAAACATATCCTATAAAAATTATCAGGATGCAGAGAAAGCAGTATTAAGACTGAAATTGAGATCATTACAGGCCTATTGCAAGAAATAAGAAAATATCCAAGTAAACAACCTAATATTACATCTTAAAGAACTAGGAAAAGAACAATGAAATCATTTAGCAGAATGAAGGATACCATATATATATAGTTCTTTGGAAAGATTAACAAAAATGGAAAACTCCTGGCTAGACTCATTATGGTAAAAAGAGAAAAGACACAAATGATCAAAATAAGAAATGAAAGAGGAGAAATTACAATGGATATAACAGAAATACAAAGAATCATACCAGAATACTATGAAACACTATATGCAATCAAATTCAATAATCTAGAAGAAATGGACAAATTTTTAGAAACATATAGCTCATCTTGACTGAATCAAGAACTAGATAATTTAAATAGACTGATAAACAGTAAGGAAGTTGAAACAATCATCCAAAACCTCCCCAAAAGCAAAAGCCCAAATAATGAATTCTACCAAACGTTCAAAGAGGATTTAATACCTGTCCTCCTCAAACTTTTTTAAAAAATTGAAGAAAATGTAATACATCTCAAATAATTTTACAGGGCATCATTACCTTGATACCAAAATCTGGTAAGGAAAACACACAACACAACACACACACACACACACAGACCTACAAACCAATCTCTCTGATGATTACAGATGCAAAAACCCTAAACAAAATAATACCAAATAGAAAACAACAATATGTTAAAAAGATTATATATCATGATCAAGTGAGATTCATTTTAGGGGTACAAAGATGATTCAACATATGCAAATCGATCAATATGATACACCACATAAACAAAATAAAAGATACAAATTATATAATTATATCAATTGATACAGAAAAAACCATTTGACAAGATACAATATTTATTTATGATCAAAAAACTTATTAAAATGGGGAGAAGAAAAATACCTCAATATAATAAAGGCCTTATATGACAAACCCTCAGCTAAAACACTGAATGGTGAAAAACTGAAACCTTTTTTCAAAAAAATTGGGAATAAGATAGGGATAGCCGTGTTACCACTGTTATTCAGCTATAATACTGGATGTCCTAGCCAGAGCAATCAGGCAAGAGAAAGAAACAAAAGACATTCAAATAGTGAATGAAGAAGTTAAATTGTCATCTTCTTCAGATGACATGATTCTTTACATAGAAAATTCTAAAGACTTCACCAAAAGAAAAAAAAAACTGTTAGAAGCAATAAATAAATACAGTAAAGTTGTAGGATACAAAATCACTGTATAAAAATTCATTGCATTCCTATATACTAACAATAAAACTTTACAAAAAAGAAATAGATCGGATCAAAGATGGCGGCATGAGAGGAGAACGCCGATAACTGCCTCGGAAGGGCCTTGTGAACAGAGGGGAATCCACAGGGGAAACGCTGAGAAGAAACCTCAACTAAGAGAACCACACAACGCAGAACAACACACAAAGGTTAGAGAAAAAAGGGGAGAGCGGGAGAGGAAAAGGGATGCAGCAGTTCAGGGACAGAGACTCGGAGCGAGGCCCGGGGCTGGCAAAAACAAAGGGATCGGATTGGGGGACTATGGTCAAAGTGGAGCTGGATCGAGGGTGGGCTGGAAGCCGAGATTCTTGTGGAATCCCCACAAGACTGTGGACAATTTAACATTCGAACTCAAGGGACAGCACACAGTGCCCTAATCAGATCACAGAGCCTAAAGTGGAACAGGGACTGTAGAGCAGGGCGGCTGCACTTCCCGGCGGGCGGGGTGAGAGCAGGGCACCAGCCCACAACAGCTCAGCACCCCTGATTTACAGAGGAGATTGACTGTGAAGGAGCGCCTTCTGAAGACAGGGCGCTGTCAGTGAGGGCTGGGGCTTGAGTGGGCATAGCTGCATTAGACTTGCTTAGAGTGAATCTGGCGGTCTCAACAGAGCCGGGAGCATAGAGCGGCTGCCACCCGAGCTACGGCCTCTGCGCACAGGGCTTTCGGCGCCCCGCCCACCAGGCCGCCACGGCGCCTGTGCCAGCGCACAACTGAGCTTTCAGCGCCCTGGCCACTGGGCTGTTGCTACACCGCTGCTTGCTTGCCAGCGCGCAATTGGGCTTTTGGTGCCCCGCTCACCAGGCCACTGCGACACCGCGGCCAACACGCATGTGCGCAACTGGGCTGTCGGCGCCCCGCCCACGGGGCCGCTGCGCATCGCTGTGTGCACGCACCCGGGCTTTCGGCGACTTGCCCACTGGGCCACTGCAGCACCGCTGCCTGCTCGCAAGACCGGCTTTCAGCGCCCTGCCCACTGGGCCGTTGCAGCACTGCTGCCTGCTTGTGAGCGCGCAACTGGGCTTTTGGCGTCCCGCCCGCCGGGCCTCTGGGGCATTGCAGCCTGCGCGCGCAACTGGGCTGCCGACTGGGTCGCCGCGGTGTCATTGCTGGTGCGTGGGACTGTGCGGCCAACCAGGGCCTCTGCCAAGCCCCAGCCCATCCAAGTGCTGCCCTGTGGGCATGGCTTATAGATACGATTGAAGGAGGGGCAGCCAGGAAGAGGAAAGACCAGAGCTCCTGTGCCCCACCCCCACTGAACCACCAGCCCCCCTGCTGAAAGAGAAATCTGCTATTGTGTCTCAGGCCCACCCTAGCTCCTACTCACATGCCCCCACCCCTGGCCACACCTTTACTACCCTGCTATCTAACAGCTAAGACTGCAACCTGAAGTGCCTGAAGGACACAGAAGCTGTCTGCTTCCCGCAACCCTCTCCCAAAATC
>PVKE010046278.1:0-12319 GCA_004027555.1 Craseonycteris thonglongyai | reverse complement strand
ACAGGAGATGACTTCACCTCCTTCATTACTGAAGAAATTGAGGCCAGCTGACAGGAGTTGCTTCGTCTTCCATCTGAGCTATCTCCACATAGCCATCTCAAGCACTTCCGGCTCTCAGGAAGATCTGCCCCTTCACCTCGCCAAGGTTAAGTTCTCTGCCAGTGTGTTTAGTCTTAGCCCCAACTTTAATGATATTGATAAGAACAACAGCAACAAAAAATGTGTGTTTAGCTCTCGATGTGGTTCACACACTGGGCTAAGCACTTAGCAAACAGCTCTGAGTTTTAGTGGAAAACTAAACTATATCTTTAACATGTATCATTTCTTGTTTTCCTAAGTTTTAAAACTCATTTCTTAAAAAAAAGTACTGCAAATACTAAGCACTTAGTAGGTGTTATCTAATTTAATCTCCATAGCCAGATTGCAGCATAATGCAAATTTTTACACTTTATTTTGACATTCAATATTATTTTATATTAATTTCAGGTGTAGAGCATAGTGGTTAGACATTTATATAATTTAAGAAGTGGGGAAGCCAGGATGGCTCAGTGGGTTAAGTACTCACTTTGCAGTCCTGGGGTCTGAGGATTGAGTCTTGGCCCCAGCCCGTGTGGACCCATATGCTGAACTGGGGTGTGCCTTCTATGTGGGAGGCCCCCAGCCCAGTGGGCCAGAAGGGGACCAGCAGTCTGGTCAACCTCCCTAGTCAGTCTCGTCTCTGCTCAGCTAAAAACTCATTTTCCCCCAAAGCAGACTCATTTCCCCTACTGGAAGCAATGTTTTTTTCTCTTACTTTCAAGGTAGGTTTTAGCAACTTGACACCACACACACAGCATCTTAGACATCTCCACTCCAAGGCAGGGTCTGTCTTTGCTTTTACAGTTGCATAATTGGAAGGAGATAATTGAAGGAGAACCTAGGGTTCAAGTCAGGTGTTTGTGTTTGCTTCTATTTCTTTTTCTTTTTTTTTTTAAGATTTATTTTATTGATTTTTCACAGAGAGAAACAGAGACAGAGAGAGACAGAGAGAAGGGGGAGGGCCCAGAGCAGTCTCCATAGTTGACATTAGTTTTCCATATAGTTTCACTCCACAGGTGGGCACAGGGCTGCATAGGGCAGGAACCGGGCCGGAAGCCTCCCACATAGGTCCCAGCAAGAACTGAACTGGGGACACACCCCAGTTCAGCATATGGGTCCACATGGGCCGGAGCCGGGATTTGATCCTCGGTCCCTGGGGCTTCAAAGTGAGCGCTTAACCCACTGAGCCATCCCAGCTTTCCCTGCGTCTATTTCTTAAGAAGAAAAAGGCTTGAGCATATTTCAATACTGAGAGGAGAGTTGGTAGAAAGGGAGAAGATGAAAATACAGTAAAGAGAAGAGATTAATAGATGGATCTGGGTCCTGGAGTGAGTAGAAGGCACAGGGTGTGACCCCGCACTTTTCCTGTTGTGACAGTAGGATGGAGGAAGCACTAGATGGGAACCTACCTAGTTAGACATCCTAGGAATGAAGGGGCAAAAATTTCAACATTTCCACCTGACAGTTCCTATTCTCTCTGTGAAACGAGAGGGGGAAGTTGAATGATGATGATCAGAAGTTTGAGAAAAGTGAAGTATATTTGAAATTGTCATTGTGGAGATGGTTTAAATAAGCTCATTAGGAAGCCTAAAGTATTGTGGGGCAGCAGGAAGGAGCCAGTGAGATTGGTAGGCATGACTGCACATTGTGGAACAGACAGTCCAGTTGTATACAGAAATATACACATACATAGGCCTTAGCAACAAACATGGAAAAAGAAGTCTTTCTTTCTCTTAAGTTCAGTTCCCATCCCACATGGCCCCACATCCACCTGCATGGAATAAAACTGTCACAACTAATGATGTACAACTATGGACACTGCTCTGGGCCCTCCCCCTCTCTCTCTTTCTCTCTCCCCTTCACAGACACACACCTTCTCTCAAAAACAATACAATAAATCTCAAAAAAAAAGTATTTTATATTTCATGGATGGATCTTGAGATCATTATGCTAAGCAAAATAAGTCAGACAGAAAAAGTCAAGAAGATTTCCCTCATGTGGGATATAAAACTGAAAGCAACAAAGGAAAAAGGCAAAGTAACAAATAAACAAAAACTCACAGACACAGAGAATAGTTTAGTGGTTACCTGAGGGTAAGGGTGGAGGAGAGGAGGGGAGGAGGAAGCAGGCATCAAATACATGGTGATGGAAGGAGAACTGACTCTGGGTGGTGAGCACACAGTGAAATATACGGATGATGTATGATTTTATAGACTTGTACAACTGAAACCTATATAATTTTACTAACCAATGTCACCCCAATACATTTAATAAAAATAAACAGAAGTATTTTATATTAACTTTAACTTCAAAGTGCATTGCTGACATCAGTACACTTTTCTCAAAAACTTCAGCATACATATTATTTACTAGATTTCAATATTTATTTATAGATTTTTTTCCCTTTGTGACAAAATGTGTGTGCAGTGAGTTGCCCAAATCCTAAGCAAATGTTTCAACAGGTCTTGACAGATATACTATGCAACCTAAATCTCTATCAAGACACAGAACATTATCATCACCCCAGAAAGTTCCTTCAGCCCCATCCCAATCAATCTCTACTTCACCCTCTTCTATAACTTTGAAAATATTTAAACAGTTAATTTTAGAATATTATAAAATTTACAGAAAATTGAAAAGGTGGTACAGAGCTCTCGTATACCTCCACACCTACTTCCCTGTATTGTTAACATCTTTATCATTATGACATATTTGTTACAATTAATGAACCAATGCATTATTATTAACTGAAGCTCACATTTATTGAGAGTTGACTAATTTTCCTTAGTGCCCTTTCTCTGTTCCACAATGCCATCCCGGATATCACATTGTGCTTAGCTATCGTATAGATTTGGCTCTTTTGGGCTGTGACAGTTTCAAAAGCTTTCCTGTTTTTTAAATTATCTTGACAGTTTTGAAGAGCACCAGTCAAGTATTTTATAGACTATCCCTTAATTCAGGCTTGTTTAAATGTGCTTGTCATGGTTAGGCTATGGCTCTGTAATCTCTGCATATTTATCACAATCGTGTTTAACATTTGTAATCAGAAAGAGCAAGTGCCCATTTTGCAGGGTTAATGGGGACAGAGGGATCGAGTCCATGAAATGTGAGAGAATCATACTCGGAATGCTTGACCATAGCATATTCACACATTTCTCAGCGGAAGGAGGCTAGGGTTACAGCCAGCAACTGCAGATGCTTGAAGAAATAAAATATTAACCTTAAGCATTTGTGGTTTGCTGGTGGGAGCAGAGAGAAGAGACAGGGAGGGATTGGAGATGGTGGACAGAGCCTCTGGGGCTATTAGGACTCAGTACCTGGTCTAGGGCTCTGCACACAAATGACACATTAATTAACGTTCTAATAATAACTAAGATTTGTTGTATACTTAAATTGTCCCAGGCTCTATGTACTTTGTATATATTATCATCTTTCATCTCTTTTCTTTCCCTCCTTCCTCAATACCCCCATTGGAGGGGCAGCGTTAATAATAGTATTGTCCCCATTTTACAAATAAGAATCCCAGAGAGGCCAACTAACTTGCCCAAGGTCACAATTCGCAAGTGGCAGAGTTGGGATCTGAATCCAGGGCCTGGACGCTCAACTTCTTCCTTTCTGTGAAAGGCCTCAAGGTGGATGGTCTTCAACAAGGACTTCCTTGTTGAAGTCTCCAGCTCCACACTCTTTCTTCTCAGAGTCAGGCATCCCCCAGTTCCCAGTAGTATTCCCCCGTCCCTAGCCGCCGCCCTCCCCCCCCCCACCCCCGGCCTGTCCACCCCTAAGCCATAGGGAGAGGCGCCTTGCACAAACTCTTCTTTAAATGGCAGTGCGCAGTGGGAGGCGGAATGGGACTAACTGGCTCCTCCCTGTCCAGCTCCTGTCCTCTGTGATCACTCGCCCTTCCTCACCTTCTCCTCCAGATTCTTATCCTCTTGTGACGAGAGGTACTTGGCGCATCTGAGCTTTATAGCCCAAGGGGTGGGTGGCCCTTGCGGACGTGGGGGCAGCCGCAGCCTCCACACGGTCGTCTTTGGGGATCCGACCCCGTGCGCCGGCGGCGGACTCCACCCGCCTATCTTTTCTGCTCTGTTTTCCCAGCAGCCGCTCCCCTCGGCATGCCTCCGGAGGCTCGCTATCGTCTTAGATACGGCTTCAGACATGGACTGTGAGACCCTGCTTCTTCCCACACTGCTGGAGCGGCCGCCCGTCCCGGCTGCTGCGGGCGGCTGGCGCAGACGCGGGGGATCAGGCGCTCCCAAGCTGCGGCTGACCCCCAGCGTCGGTTCTCTTTGCCCTGCAGGGAAGTCGTCCTCTACCACGCCTCTGCCGTCCTTGCCTTGCCTTGCTTTTTCCTTTTCTTCTCTTTTCTCTCTCTTTGTTTCTTTCATTTGCTTGCGTGTTTGCTCTTTCTTTCTCTTCTTCCTGATTTTTTTGGAGTGCTTTTTTAGATAACATGTTTATTAGCAATCAATTCAAAGATGTATTTGTAAAAACAACAACAAAAGCTTCCCCTTTCCATACGATCACCCACCCCGTGGTTTAAGTTTTGGTACTGGCTTTCTTCAGATTTGAAGACGTTAACAAAATTGTAGATGTTTTTTGTTGCTTGAACAGTGTTCCTTATTCCATATTCCTTTAATAACTATACTGGGATAGTCACAGAAGTGAAGCATTTTGGTTTGATAGACAAAGGCACGTTCACCACATAGGCGTTCAGTTGTAGCTTATTCTTCACAAATGTGTCATGAACTGCATTGAGCAGAATTCGGAGGGTGTGGAACTGTGTGAGCAGATCATCATCTGAGTTTTACTTAGTGCATTTATATGTGCACAGGGATATAAGGCACCTTTTCCTACCTATTTTAAAATAAAAAAAAAGACACTTTGCATTTTTTAAAGCAACAACAATGCATCATGAACAACTCTCCTGGCCAACAGATATATTCGTAGAGCTGTAACTCATGATCTAGTTCACCATTTCACTATTCCAGTGTATAGCTGTCCTTTTATTTACTCAACCATTACCATTTTGGTGGGCCTTCAGAGTCATCTATAAAAGCATATAAGGACACATTTCTGGAAGAGGCATAGCTGGATCAAAGATTTGCACATTTAAAGTTTTTGATAGTTAATACTGATTACCTTCCAAAATGGTTGTAGCATCTCAGTCTTCTAGAGATAAGAAAGTTATCTTCCCCCATATTTTTGCCAGTACTGAATTACCCATATTTAAAATGGTATGAGTCCGAGGGGTAAAAACACGCTACCCCATTATTTATAACATATCATATCCTTGACATCTCATGAGATTGGAAACTCCTCATATGCTTATTATCTGTATTTGCACTTCTTTGATTTGCCTAGGCCATCCTTTGCCACAGTCTTTAGATTGATGGCTTTTTCATAGATAATTGTAGGAATTCATTATACTCATAGGGCTATTCAAATGTTTTCTTTGATTTCAATTGCAGATATTTTCTCTCAGTGGGATTTTTAGTTTTTGCCCTCACAGAAATTCTTAATTTATGTTGTCAAATTTGTCAGCCTTTATGGCTTCTAAGTTTCCTGTCTTGCTTTAGAAGGCTTTTCCCACTCTGCAATTATAAAAATATTCTTTTTAGTCTCTTCAAGTTTTTCATGCAAAAATTTAAATATTTAATTCATCTGGAATTTCTTTTAAGTGTGGCACAAGGTAACAGTCTAACAATTTGATGCTAGTTATCTCACCAGAGTACATTCTTTCTCAGTGAAAAACAATATCTGCATTATCATAATTTAGTTCTAGCCATGCAGACCTGAGGCCTGTGACACAATCACAGATGGTCCAAACACCTAAGTCTCGGGGTGAAATTGATTACATACACATTTTCTTTTTTAAAACTAAATTTTTTTTCAATTACAGTTGACATTCAATATCACACAAGTTTCAGGTATCACATACACCTGGTTAGACATTTATATAACTTAAGAAATTATCCCTTGATAAGTCTAGTACCCATCTGACACAATATATAGTTATTACAATATTGTTGACGATTTTCCCTAATTTATATCCCCATGACTAACTTTTTAAAAGATTTATTTTATTGTTTGAGGAAAGATGAGACAGAGAGAGAGAAGGGGGACGGCCCAGAACAGTCTCCGTAGTTGAACATCATTAGTTGTTACAGAATTTCATTCCACACAGGTGCATGTGGGGCTGTGTGGGGCAGGAACTGAAATGGGGGCCTCCCATGAGGGAGGCAAGAACCTTTGCCACCATCCTGGTGATTAGCACTTGTGCTGCAGTTCAGCATATGGGTTTGCACAGGTAGGGCTGGGATTTGATCTCTGGACCTGGCAGTTACATGGCAAGTGCTCAACTTGTTGAGCTATCCTGGCATCCCCTATGTTTAGTGTGGGTTCTTTTTGTTGTTGTTGTTGTTGTTTGTGTGTGTATTTTGTTCAAGAAATCAATGACCAACTAACTACCTTAAAGTCAGGGAGAAATTCTTTTGTTTTCTTCTGCAAATTTAGCATTTCATATCTAAGTCTTCAATCCATCTGGCCTTTATTTTGTGCATACTGTATAATAGAGACCTATTTTCTTTTCTGACATATGGATAACCACCTGTCCTAAATCATTTATCACTCCTTCCTCAATAATCTGCAGTGTGGCCTCTTTCATATATCACAGTTCCATCTATTTGTGGGTCTATTTCTAAGCCATCATTTAGTTTCATTGGTCAGTTGGTCCAATCCTTGCATCAGTAGCATACTGTCTTAATTACTATAGCTTTATAATAAGTCTCAATAAGTCTTTATAATAAGACTTTACAGTAAGTCTCTGATTAGGCAAATTTTCCCACTTTATTCTGCTCTAGGAGTAGTCTTTGCCATTCTTGGTACTTGTTTGTTATTCCATAAATTTTAGAATCAGTTACCAAATTTAATGAAAAAAATCCTGTTTGGATTTTGATTGGAATTTTATTGAATCTAGAAATTAATTTGGGAAAAATTGGTATCTTTATGATTATTGAGTGTAACTGGTTCTTAAAATGGTACATCACTCCATTTATTTTGAGACATCATTTAATGTTTTTTTATAAAGTTGTATAATTTTCTATCTTTTTAAAAAAGATTTATTTTATTGCTTTTGAGAGAAGGTAGGAGAGAGAGAGAGAAGGGGAAGGGCCAAGACGCCACAGTTGTACATCATTTGTTGTGACATAGTTTCATTCTACACAGGTTAATGTGGGGGCTCGTGGAGCAGGAACCAAACCAGGCAGCTCCCACATAGGAGGTGAGAACTTTTGCCTCTGAGCTATCTTGGTAGTTACCAGTTGCACTGCAGCTTTGTATGGGCCCAGGTCAGGGCCAGGAATCAAACCCCAGACCTCATAGTTTCCAGACAAGCACTCAATTACTGAGTTATCCCAGTTTCCCTTAATTTTCTTGATTAGGTCTTGCAGTCTTTTGTTATACTTTTTCCTAGGTACCTTATAGTTTTCATTGCTATTGTAAATGGCGGTTTTTTTATTATTAAAATTTCTAAATTTTTGTTGCTAAAGATGCAAATTCTTTTTGAATATTGATCTTATAGCAGGTCAACTTGTTAAAATATCTTTTAATTTATACTCATTTGTATATTTTTAAGGGTTAAAGATAATCATGCACAATAATCAATATTTAATGAATATGATTGTATTATCTGCAAATAATGATGTCCTAGTTTCTTCCTTCAAGAAAACACACTGCGGATTTCCACACTCTGCAATTTCATGCTCCATTAATTTATTTTTCTTGTTTTACTTTGCTGACTTAGTCCTCCAGTAAAATATTGAATAGAAGCAATGGGCATCCATGTCATGTTTCTGATTTTAACAAAATGCTTCCAATATCTCCCTATCAGAAATGATACTTATTGTTGGTCTTATTTTGTTTTGTCTTTAGTAAATAACTTTTATCACATTAAGGAAGTTCTCTGTTTGCTAGAGCTTTTATCATGAATATATACTGAATTATATAGAAAAAGATAGACAATAAAGAAACAGACTCAATAACCAAGACATTGTACATATCTGACACAGACTTTAAAATAAGTGTGATTAATATGTCTAAGAAAATCGGTGCCAATGTGGACAGTGTCACCAGAGACCTGGAATCTACAAAAAAAAAAAACAAAATGACTATTGTAGAACCAAAAATATGATAAAAACAAGAAATCAATAAATGGGTTAGCAGCAGATTGGACACACAAAAGATGAACAAACTTGAGGATCAGGTTGATTGAAAATACCTAGCTTGAAACTGGAAAGGAAAAAAAAAAAAAAAAGAAAGAAAACCTCAAAATATAGAAAAGGCTATCAGAAACATAAGGGGCATGATGAAACATGGGGAGAGACAACTGCTGCGAAAGCAATATATTTTTTAAAGATTTTTTTTATTGTTTTTGACAGAGAAACAGAGAGAATGGGGAGAACCCAGAGCAGTTTACATAGTTGTTTGTCTTCAGTTTTCAACATGGTTTCATTCTACACAGGTGGGTGTGGGGGTGCATGGGCAGGAACTGGGCTGGGGGCCTCCCACATGGAAGGTATGTTTCATGAGCTGGGGGCCAAACTAGGGGCCTCCCACATGGGAAGCTTGCCTTGGTGGGAACTAAGCTGCGGGCACAGCCCAGTTCAGCATATGGGTCCGCACGGTCTGGGATCAGGATTCCATCCTTGGACCCCATGGCTGCAAGGTGAGCACTTAACCCACTGAGCCATCCCAACATCCCCACCCCCTCCATCATTCTTGACCTTGTACACCACAAATGCTTACATTTTTCATCCAGTACACTTAGAAAAGGAAGAGTTGTTCAGACCAAACAACAGTCAACATGAGCTTCCCAGGCAAGGCCTGAGTTTTTAATCTTTTTGTGTTTGAAGTAATCCCTTATGGCAGTATTCAATGGACTTCCTTTTGTTCTTGGGGTCATGATGATGGATCCAAGTTTCGTCACCTGTAATGATCTCCTTTAAGAAGCCCTCACCTTCATTTCCAAAATGTTCCAGGAGTTCCCAAGAAATGCGAACTCTTTCAGCTTTCATTTCATTAGACAGAATGCACAGTAACAACATGACACAAACCTTGTGATATCCAAGAACACTAATAATGTATCCTACTCTCATCTTAAACATTCCTAATTTATCAGCGATTTCTTTTTGTTTGATGTGTCAATTTTTCTGTGGCTCATTTCTTCAACGTGATCTTGATAAAGCTGATCACTTGCAGGAATAGGCCTTCCACTTTGTGGTTTGTCGCTCAAATCTGCTGGACCCACTTCTCCATCTTTGAACCACCTGACCCAGCGTCTTACTATACTCACATCGGCACACTAATCACCATTAATAGCTTGCATTTGTCTGTGAATTTCAATGACAAGTTTTTCCACTGTTAAGAATTTAATAACAGCACTCTGAACCGAACATCTGAACACTTTCACTTCTATGTGTACTGGGTGAAAAATGTAAGCATCTGTGTGTGTAAGGTCAAGAATGACACAGGAGAGCTACCATGTGACTCTACAGAATCAGTTATATCCAGATATATCTAGTGTAACAAAAAATATTACAATGGAGGAAACATTTATCAGCCAGTCCTTGTAGAAAGCCACTTAGGTATATCACACTGAAATTTCTGAAAATAAAATTAAAGAGAAAGGGGATGTGGAACTAGCTCAGCACATTGAGCACTTGCCTTGCAACTACGAGGCTGGGGGAACAAATCCTGACCCCAGCACTTGCAAACCCATATGCTGAACTGTGGTGCAACTGGTAACTGCATGATGGCGGCAAAGGTTCTCACCTCCCATGCAGGAGGCATCCAGTTTGGTTCCTGCCCCACATCCGTGTGGAATAAAACTAAGTCACAACTAATGATGTATAATATAACTATGAAGACTGCTCTGGGCCCTCTCCCTTCTCTCTTTTGCCTTCTCTCTCTCTCTCTCTCTCTCTCAAACAATAAAATAGATCTTAAAAAAAACAAAGAGAAAATCTTAAAAGCAGCTGGGGTGGGGGTGGGGGGAGAAGATACATTATGTTCAAAGGAGCAAGAATAAGATATTAGCTGACTTTTCAATAGAAATAATGGAAGCCAGAAGACAAAGTGCTGGCTTTAATGCTGAAAGATTATAACTGCCAATCTTGAATTCTGTGTATGGTAAAAATATCTTCAAAAAGGAAAAAAAAAATTAAAGACTTCCAAACAAAACCTGAGAGAATCTATAGCCCGCAGAGCCACACTAAGAGAGATAATAAAGACCATTCTTTGGTAGAAGCAAAATGATCCCTTGGGGAAGTCGGGATGGCTCAGTGGGTTAAGCGCTCACTTTGCAGTACCGGGGACCCAGGATTGAATCCCAGCCCGGGCCTGTGAGGACCCATATGCTGAACTGGGGAGTGCCCCCAGTTCAATTCTCTCTCTGTCTCTGTCTCTCTGTCAAAAACAATAAAAAAATGTTTAGAATTCTTCTGCATGGAAGACATCTATTCTCCCCATTTATTTATTAAAAAAAAAAAAAAAAATCCCAAAAGAAGACAAAAGAACACAGGAAGCAATGAATAACAATGGAAAATAAATCTAAAATATCAATTTATTAAACCATAAAATGGTATCTTATAGACTTAAAAATGTGTTGAATTTATTAAAGTATGACAGCGAAAAAAAGTCAGAAGGAAATATGGAGGCAAAGTGTTCTAATACACACTTTGGATGAACAATTGTGGAGTTCATTTCAAGTATTAGCTAAGGGCTAAGAAGTATTAAGAACAATTTGCAAACACATATTTGACCCAGAATCAATTTAAACTTTTGCTTTATTTTCATACATTGTTGTTAAGAGAAGGTGTGCTTAAAAAACATCTTATTTGGATTGTTTACCTTCTTGTCCCTTTCATATTGTTATAACCTCAGGAAACCTTCCTTACCTTTTGTGGACCTGCACAGGGAAACCCAATGAGGTGACTAAATTGAGGAAGGAAGCTTTTCACTCTGAAGGAAATGAAAAGATTAATTAGGAAGAACACTGCAGCTGAAGAGGAAGAAAATCTAGTTAGGGACCATTATTACAGTACAAGTAAGAAAAGCCAGGATGGCTCGGTGGGTTAGGTGCTCACTTTGCAGCCCCGGGGACCGAGGATCGAATCCTGGCCCCAGCCCGCACAGACCCATATGCTGAACTGGGGAGTGCCCCCAGTTCAGTTCTCACCAGGGCGAGACCCTGGCCCAGTTCCTGCCCTGTGCAGCCTCGTGACCAACTGTGGAATGAAACTATGTGGAAAAACCAATGATGTGCAGCTGTGGAGACTCTTATGGGCCCTCCCCCTTCTCTCTGTCTCTGTATCTCTCTCTCTGTTAAAAACAATAAATAAACCTTAAAAAAAAGAAATAACAAAGAAATACTGAACTTAAGTCAGTAATAATGTGGTAAGAAAGGTAGGGTAGATTTAAAATTTATTAAGATAGTGGAAGTGGCAGAACTCAGAGATAACTGGGTATGGAGGGTAATGAATGGGAAGGAGGAGTTGAGAAAGGTGTTTCAATTTTACCAGCCCAGCTAAGGAAAATGGAATGGGGTAAGGGAGAAGAAAAAAAAAGTATGGTTTGAGGCATGACAAAAAGAGATCTCTAACATGCAGAGGTGACTCTGGAGCTCAGGAGAAAAGTCATGGGAGAAAGCAGAAGGCTAAGAATGGGTGGTTGCAGAAGACTATTTAAGAAAGCACCAGTAGGGAAATGAGAATGAAAGATCTGAGTCTCTGTAGAATCAGGAGTATTCCATAGAAGCCAAGGGAAAAGTTTTAAGAAGTAAGGCATTACGGAAATTTGGAAAATGCTCAATATGTTCGTCAATTTTAAGTAAATGTGATTTTAAGAATTTCAAAGAATAATAGAACAGGAAGGCAGACAATGAGCTGAGGAATGCCTAGACTAGAGTAGGTACACTTCAAAGAATCTTGAAGGGAATTCTCTCTAAACTAGCTAGCTATAGTAAAGGCATGTTTAAAGACATTTTTAGAAATGATAAATTACAGTCATTTCTGGCAACATGGATGGACCTAGAGACCATCTTATTAAGCGAAATAAGTCAGACTGAAAGAATCAGGAAACACATGACCTCACTTATAGGTGGAATATAAAAGTGAAAGTAACAAAGACACAGAGACCTATGGACACACTCAATAGCTTGGTGATTGCCAGAGGGAGGGGGAGG